>CAMRHE010000727.1:60000-270000 GCA_947044405.1 Leptodactylus fallax | reverse complement strand
TGCAATGTAATCCAACAGCAGATTCCACTCAGCACACTGACAGTCCTGCCGAATCCATACACTGAGCTGGGATGTAAGCCGGGATTTAGCAGGTGCCGTCCAGTACATCAACAGCACTGCGAGTCTCTATCTGTGGTATCCATATACACAGTCACAATGTCAGTCTCACTGATCAGCCACTGAGCACAGTTCCTTTCACGTGGACTTACTAGTCCTGTTGTCTCTTTACACTCTGTTTGTCTCTGGACCAAGATACAGCTTAGCTGTACAGAAAAATCTCCACACCAGTTCAATACAACACTTGCTAAGATGGCTGCTGCTCTCTGTCTCGTCACTTCCTGCTTCTCTGCTCACACTCTGTCTGCAGAACAGGCAAGCTCACATAAAAAGGGGGGGGGGGGTCTCACTCCAGCATCATGTCACAATTACAATGGCTGCTGTCTTAAAGGAACAGAATCACAGAAATACATTCAACATTAACAGTTTATACAGACAAATGAAGCTTAAGACAACATTGGCTGTCTCTTACACAAGTCCAATCAGAGGATGGTAATGCCTCCCACACAACTAATAAAGGAAAAAACGGCAGTGCTCCTTTAAAAAATAAACCAGTGAATTTTAATCCAAGTGCGACGTTTCGGTCCACACAGGAACCTTTCTCAAGCAATAGTGTGATAGCAAACAAAGCTACTTCATATAGGTAGTACATCAATAAAGTGTAATTACAATTAATCAAAACAATTTACAATAAAAATCGTGCATGTAAATAATACTATACATCCTGTACATATAGTAAAGTGCAAAGTGACATAAATGTGAAAAAATCACCCAAATTCATATATCCTGCATAACCATAGTTCAGAAAGTGTAATAAATGCATTAATAATTCATTAGGCTCATAATAAGTGCACCTGTGACATCCCACTTACCCAAACACAATATACTGATAAACTTATGCACACCATGCGAATACAGCGTTAATGGATACCAACTGCGCATGAATAAACAGCTGAATGTGATTACTGAGATCAAGTGCATCGAATGTGCATGTCCACGCATGCGCAGAACACGCAATTCAAGATCAGCAGACATATAAAGTACTGGCATGTACCCATAATCCAAAAAACGGGAATCAGAGGCCATTTTTAAGACTGGAAAACATATAATAAAGAGAATAACCAAATAAAACACTAAATTCATACCAAAAAAACATCATAAATCAAATAAACATTATCAGGACATATAGTCCATAGGGAGAAATAATGGAAATAAATAAATAAAAAATAAAGTAAATAATTAAAACAGCAACTTGGTGCTACAAATAGGGGATTACTATAGATATACATTCATTAGAATATACCCAGACCATAAACATGGCCATGGAATATTCTACATATTAAGTGATCAACCAGGTAAAGCATTGGTCAACATCCCATCAAGGATGTGTCCCAATACCTAAGCGGTAGCTTACCACTGATTCCTATCATGGACTCAGTGCTCGCTCCGCTATCCATACCTTTGGGTTCACATAACACCCCAAGTAACCATTTAGTTGCCAAAGAAGAGAAAAAAAATATATATATATATTTAATATAAATAAAAATCTACTATAAATAATGAACATGACAATATTAACAATCGATGCACTCAAAATCAAAAAACCACAACTGTATAAAAAAACATAACAAATATATATAAACAAAAATAGGGATGCAATCCTCCTCCCTTCCTTCTTATTCATCTTCAATGAAGTAATCTAATAGGTGAAGGTACAGTGATGTCTTAAAAGTGAAGTATATGAACAAAAAATGGGCCAATAACCAATTAACAAAAAATGTGCAGGACAAGCAATAAATCAAAAAACAAAATCATGCCCACACAAAAGTAAAAATAATTAGCAAAGTTTATTAACAAATAAATAAAATATAAATGAACACACACATGAGGGAATACAGGAAAAAACCAATAAATAATGTGTACAAAGGCATGAAGTTCAGGGTATCAGATAAATAAATAATCATGGCAAAGCACCTTCACAAATGCACTTGAGATAATCTGAAATATCATATTCAAATACAACCAAAGCTCCTCTAAAGTCATGTCATAAATTTAAATATAGAAAAGTGCTAAAAGACCATATGTTGCAAAATGAAAGAATCCTGAAACAACATACCTAAGACAACCTACAAAGGCATGAAGCTCAGGGTATCAAATAAATAGTCATGGCAAAGCACCTGCACAAATGCACTTTGAGATGAAAAAAATCCTGAAAACCATACCTAAGGTACAAACAACCTGACGCGCGTTTCGCCTACAGCTTCGTCCGGAGTCACTGTGTGTGTCGGCTGTGTGCCATTGTGTTACTGTGCATGTCATTGAGTCACTGTATGTGTCGGCTATGGCTATGTGTCATTGAGTCACTGTGCGTGTCAGCTGTATGTCATTGAGTCACTGTGCGTGTCAGCTGTATCTCATTGAGTCACTGTGTGTCGGCTGTATGTCATTGACACAATGACACGCAGCCGAAACGCACAGTGAATCAATGACATACAGCTGACATACTCAGTGACAGAATGAGACACAGTCGACACACACACAGTGACTCAATGACGCACACAGTGACACAATGACACACTGCCAATACGCATAGTGACACAATGACACACAGCCGAGACACACAGTGACACAATGACACACAGCCAACATGCACAGTGACTCAATGACATACAGCTGACACACTCAGCGACAGAATGAGACACAGTCGACACACACAGCGACACACAGCTGACGCACACAGTGACACAATGACACACAGCCAACACGCACAGTGAAAGAATGACACACAGCCGAGACGCACAGTGACACAATGACACACAGCCGAGACGCACAGTGACACAATGACACACAGCCGAGACGCACAGTGACACACAGCCGAGACGCACAGTGACACAATGATACACAGGCGATGCTCACAGTGGTATAAAGGGGCACCACCAGGTGCAAACCTCATATACAAGGATGTGACTCAGGGTATAAAAGGAGCAATATACATTAAACATGGACATTGCTCTACCCTACCTCACTTCTATAATGCCCATATACAACACTACTGCATCCAGTATGAACAATGCCAAATAATAAATGCTCATATATAGGTACAAAGGTAAAATACTACCCCAACACCTCCATCACACCTAAGAAAAAGGGTGTTTTGTTATAGAGAAAGTTTTAATATAATTTCAGCATTTACAACATCAAGGAGACAAATACCTGGATTTCTGCTGCAATGAAAAGATTCCAGGGTGGCGGCAATGAAGCTGACTACAACCAGGCCCTTGCTATAGACCTTGTGATCGGAGGCCTTTTCTGTCTACATTATGGAACACACCAGGAACCAGTGACCAATGTTGGGCCTTTACTTTCCTGATATCCCTGAATTTATTAACCCTCCTTTATTCTCCTACAGACAGGCAAAAAACAATGGACATAGATTGTTTCACTCTCACGTAGGTCTACATGGACGGCAACGTAAAGGTTGTTACTTGTTCTTGGTTTGTGTGAACTTTCCCCTTATGTTGAAGGTGAGGTCTCAGCTATACCATATTAGATATCACTTGTGATCATGACCTTGTATATTGGGACACTACCCTGGATTTCCAAACTCGGTTAAGTCAACATAGCTATACTATCCATGAGAAACGATTAGATCTACCTGTATCTAAGCACTTTACAGAGTGTAAAAAAATAACATTTTAGCTTATAGATCATGTGTCTCCCCTGAGACGAGGGGGTAAAAGAACCCAGATCCTAAAAACATAAGAGCTAGAATAGATCTATAGGTTGAACACTCTCAGACCACAAGGGTTAAATATTGATCTTAAGGTGGGGAGTGTATTTTAGGGTGACATGCCTGTGTCAGAAGTGTTGCTTCTTTAAGGTTGCCATGACACTATAGGGAGGCTTCCTGTCCTAGACTTTCAGGGCTCAATCAATCAGGGCCTGAGAAGGCCTTTATAAACCACTCCCTTCAGATCCAGGATTGCTGACCTTGCTTTGATCACACCTATACTGACCTCTGGCTATGTTCCTCAGTTCCTCTCTGTCTTGCGATTTTGTTCTGGCGTTCCCGATTGGATTTGACTATTGACTTGCTTTCTGGACCCATCTTCGTCTCGAGATTTGGTTTCTCGCTGCCCTTTTCAGCTGCTGACCCGTGATTGACGACCATTCTTTGATCTCTGCTCCTGTGAGTAAGTGTGTGGTTTTGGAGTTTGACTTCTGCTGAAGTTCTTTTATTTGTAGTACATTTGTCTGTATTGGTGATAATTCAGATCTTCAGATGTCCATCTCTTCTTGCGAGGAGTTCTGGTGAAAGCGTCTGGGGCCAATATTGTCTCGCAGAGGTGTATTACCTTTAAGTAGCATTTTCTACTACTCGCAGTTGTCAGCCTATTTTTGTTGCTGCTCTCCTGAAGACTCGTGCATTACTTACCTTGTTATTGTGGCCCTGCATCGGGCCCTATACTCTATAATCTGACTAGTATTATACACTATGTTGTATAGATATATAGTCCTAGGAGCCCTGACAGTGTCATACACTATGTATTATAGATATATAGTCCTAGGAGCCCTGACAATGTCATATACTATGTATTATAGATATATAGTCCTAGGAGTCCTGACAGTGTCATACACTATGTATTATAGATATATAGTCCTAGGAGCCCTGACAGTGTCATACACTATGTGTTATAGATATATAGTCCTAGGAGCCCTGACAGTGTCATACACTATGTTTTATAGATATATAGTCCTGGGAGCCCTGACAGTGTCATACACTATGTATTATAGATATATAGTTCTAGGAGCCCTGACAGTGTCATACACTATGTATTATAGATATATAGTCCTAGGAGCCCTAAGAGCATTCTACACTATTTATTTATTTGTTATGCTTACTTATATATCGCCATCATATTCCGCAGCGCTTTACAGACATTGTCAGTCACTGTCCCATATAGGGCTCACAATCTACATTTCCCAATCAGTATGTCTTTAGAGTGTGGGAAGAAACCGGAGTACCGGAGGAAACCCATGCAAACGCGGGGAGAACATACAAACTTCTTGCAGATGTTGTCTTTGGCAGGATTCGAACCTAGTTTTAAGCCAATTTAAAGTGTGTTTCATACCGATCTTGTTCATCCCGAAATGAATCAGGGACCCAAGCTGCCAAACTCAAACACGAAAGTCACCATAGTCAAGTTGAGAGTGAATCAGGGCGACAATGATAGTTTTTGATGCTTCCATGATAAGGAAAGGGCAGATTCTGGAGATTACAGAATTTGGATCACTGTCATAGATGTTGACTGTAAAGCACAACATTTTTCCTGAACTATTTTACATTAATGGTCACCATATAGTGATAATTTTGGCATGCCTCAGTTGGGGGCCCAGCTGGACGTGTTTGCCCCCCCTTTACCCCAAGCTATGCCTCTGCTAGGTACAGAAGCTCCTGAAGCTGCCGGATATACAGACTTTCCCCTGTCCTGGCACATCTAATATACCTGTAGCTGCCTGCTCAGTAAGATTTTCTTCTTTTGTAACTATAAACAGAAGGGGCAAATAGTTTTTGCAGGTAAAGTTCACCAAAAGATAAATGAATGATTTCTGGTCCCCTGTCCTAAAGCTGGTAATTTGCGTTGTCACTCGCTGATCCCGGATCTCGTTACTTATCTGCTACCTAGAAATGCAAACAGCCCACCGCTCGGCTAGTGTTATTCCATTCTGAATATCTCCAAATTCCCAGGAAATCCTCAGGGATGCTGAGAAAGCGAGCAAATGTGCGGCTGCTGTCACCGGCAGATGGGAGGATAAGCCTACTGCAGCCCCTCCATATCCCGCCCCATAATCCCACTGACTAGCATTTAATATTAACAGTTTTTACAGAATCATGTGACAGAATCCCAGACAGGCCCGGACATTTTACATATTAGAAAACAGCAATTAGATGAACATAAAAAATAAGATGTAAGATCTCAAGGGAAATAAACAGAAAAAAATCCAGAGATTTTTCATTTTAAATGTCTTTACTCTGTAATGTTGTGTCTTTTGCGGAGTCGATGTCGAGGATCTGATTATGCAGAATTGAGATGCATCGGGTTCTCTCTCTTATCCAGAAGAGAAACAAAATCTCATCTTCTTGTCTTTGGGTTTACACAGGAAGATCTTGGCAGCTCCATTTTTTTAGTAGAAATTTGAATTGTTATACTGTATATTCTACAAGTTTCAGTAAACTAACTAGAGCACAATGATACAGCTGCATGTATGATAGAGCCTATACGAGCACTGAGCACAATGATACAGAGCACCTGTGATAGAGCCTATACGAGTACTGAGCACAACAATACAGGTGCACCTATGATGGAGCCTATACGAGCACTGAGCACAACTATACAGAGCACCTGTGATAGAGCCTATACGAGTACTGAGCACAATGATACAGGTGCACCTATGATAGAGCCTATACGAGTACTGAGCACAACGATACAGGTGCACCTATGATAGAGCCTATACGACTACTGAGCACAATGATACAGGTGCACCTATGATAGAGCCTATACGAGTACTGAGCACAATGATACAGGTGCACCTATGATAGAGCCTATACGAGCACTGAGCACAACTATACAGAGCACCTGTGATAGAGCCTATACGAGTACTGAGCACAATGATACAGGTGCACCTATGATAGAGCCTATACGAGCACGAGCACAGACAGAGCCCTGTGGAGGCCTGTCTGAGCACAACTATACAGGGCACCTGTGATAGAGCCTATACGAGTACTGAGCACAATGATACAGGTGCACCTATGATAGAGCCTATACGAGTACTGAGCACAATGATACAGGTGCACCTATGATAAAGCCTATACGAGCACTGAGCACAATGATACAGGTGCACCTATGATAGAGCCTATACGAGTACTGAGCACAATGATACAGGTGCACCTATGATAGAGCCTATACGAGTACTGAGCACAATGATACAGGTGCACCTATGATAGAGCCTATACGAGCACCTCGGTGGGAGCACAACTATACAGAGCACCTATGATAGAGCCTATACGAGTACTGAGCACAATGATACAGGTGCACCTATGATAGAGCCTATACGAGTACTGAGCACAATGATACAGGTGCACCTATGATAGAGCCTATACAAGCACTGAGCACAACTATACAGGTAGCACCTGTGATAGAGCCTATACGAGCACTGAGCACAACTATACAGAGCACCTATGATAGAGCCTATACGAGTACTGAGCACAATGATACAGGTGCACCTATGATAGAGCCTATACGAGTACTGAGCACAATGATACAGGTGCACCTATGATAGAGCCTATACAAGCACTGAGCACAACTATACATAGCACCTGTGATCAGGGCCGGTTTTAGACAAAGTGGGGCCCTGGGCAAAATTAAAAGCGGGGCCCCAAATGCTGATATGCAAACAACACCATTGTCTTCCAGTGACAACCCCTATAATAACGCCTCCTTTCTGCCAACAAAAAGGTAATAACAAGCCCCATTTACCACACACAATTCAAATGAGCACCTTTGTACCACCTATTAGCTTTTTGCACCCAGTCATCAGTTATTATAGCGCCTCCTTATAAATAATAGTCCCTGCTTATAAATAATCTTACACCTTTATTAA
This sequence comes from Leptodactylus fallax, assembly GCA_947044405.1. Classification (NCBI taxonomy): domain Eukaryota; kingdom Metazoa; phylum Chordata; class Amphibia; order Anura; family Leptodactylidae; genus Leptodactylus; species Leptodactylus fallax. The sequence continues at coordinate 262,281 of CAMRHE010000727.1, read as the reverse complement.
TAATAGCTCCCTTATAAATGATAAATAGTGCCCTGTATCAGTAATATCCCCCCTGATCAGTAACAGTCACCCTGTAAAAATAATACTGCTCCCTTAAAAATAATAGCCCCCTCATAAATAATAGTTACCCTTATAAATAATAGTCCCCATTATCACTAATAGCCCCCTTTATAAATAAGCCCACTTAACAATTATACCCCCCTTATAAATAGTTCCCCTCTTATAAATAATAGCCCCCTCATACTTAAGTTTCCCAATTATATATAGTAACCCACCCTTATATATAATAGTTCTCCGTTATACAGTTTCGGACTGAAGGGCCTTAGACCCACCAGAGGATCTTGTTCTGGGGCCCCACCCAACAGCTTCCTGCTAATAGCCTACACCGCGGCTCCTTCACTGAAGTCTTACATATGTGCTGACTATCTGGTGTTACTGAGTATGTTCCCCGTATAGTCAGCCCCTATAGTACTGTGCAGGCCCCAATAACTCCATGGCCAGCTCATGCACAGTACTGTAAGGGGAATGACATGGCCATGGAGCACTACACGTATGTGCAAGATTATAGTGAGGGAGCTGTGATGCAGACATAGCACACAGGGCTGCCAGCAGGAATTGTGAGCCCCCCCCCCTCACAGTATAATGCTCTACATGGCATATAATGCTCCACAGTATAAAATGCTCTCCTGAGCCCTCCAGTTTCCCCACATGGTATATAATGCTCCACAGTGACCCCACACAGTATAAAATTCTCCCCTGAGCCCCCCCATTGTGGTCCCACATGGTTTGTAAGGCTCCACACAGTATAATACTCCACAGTGGCCCACACAGTATACTACCCCTTAGTGGCCCCAGACAGTACAATATGCTCCCCAGCAGCCCCACACCATATAATATGCTCCATACAGTATAATATGCACCCCACAATGCCCCCCCAGTATAATGCTCCACAGTGGCCTAACACAGTATAACATGCTCCATAATGACCTCCACACAGTATAATATACTCCCCAGAGGGGTTCCCCCAGTATAATGCTCCACAGTGGTCCCCCACAGTATAATATGTTCCCCACAGTCCCCCCCAGTATAATGCTCTACAATGGCTCCACAGAGTATAATATGCTCCCGAAAAACCCCACACAATATAATACCCTCCACAGTGGCCCTACACAGTATAACAGGCTCCCCACACTGTCTATTCCCCCAGTATAAAGCTCCACAGTGGCCCATAGTATAATATACTCCCCAGAGGGCCCCCGCTAGTATAATGCTCCACAGTGCCCCCTCCAGTATTTTGCTCCACAGTGGCCCCACGCAATATATGATGCTGCCCAGAGCATCCCCCCAGTATAATGTTCCACAGTAGGCCCCATGCAATATAATATGCTCCCCAGAGGGCCCCCTAGTATAATGCTCATTATTCCCCCCCCCCCCAAATAATGCCCCACAGTGGCGCCACGCAATATAATATGCTCTGCTGATGCCCTCCCCCAGAATAATGCTCCACAGTGACCCCACTCAGTGTAACATGCTCCAGAAGTGGCCTCCACACAGTATAATTTAATGCCCAGAGAGGTTTCCCCAGTATAATACTCCCAGTGGCCCAAAACAGTATAATATGCTCTCCAGAGCCCCCCCCCTGTATAATGCTCCACGGTAGCCCCGCACAGTATAATATACTGGGGGGCCCCTCTGGAGAGCATATTATACTGTGTGGGGCCACTGTGGAGCATTATACTGGGGAGGGGGCCCTCTGGAGAACATGTTATATTCTGCGGGGCCTCTATGGAGTATTATAAAGTGGGAGGGCTCTGGGGAGCATGTTATATTCTGTGGGGCCACTTTGGAGCATTATACTGGGGGGCCCCTCTGGAGAGCATAATGCTCCAAAGTGGCCCCACAGAATATAACATTATCTCCAGAGCCCCCCCCCCCCCACATATTATAATTTTCCACAGAGGCCGCACAGAATATAACATGCTATCCAGAGGGGCCCCTTCCCCAGTATAATGCTCCACAGTGGCCCCACACAGTATAATATGCTATCCAGAGGGGGCCCCCCAGTATAATATGCTATCCAGAGGGGGCCCCCGAATGCTATCCCGGGGGGCCCCCAGTATAATGCTCTACAGGGGCCCTACAGTGCTATTATTATATTATATTCTGGGGTCTCTTCAGACCCCAGAGTATAATAATCGAAGGCCCGGAGTAAGTAAGGTAAAATAACAAACAGTTATACTCACCTTGTCTTACCTCTCCTGGGCCTCCTCGCGCTGCTCCGCTATCCCCGCCGGCGACCGCTTCTTCTTCTCTGTGGCTGACGTCACGCGTTGTGGACGTCACCGCTGAGGCCTGTGATTGAGCCTCAGCGATTACGTGAGGCATGCCCCACGTGACCGCTGAGGCCAGGCCTCAGCGCCTCAGTAGTGATGTCCAGAACGCCAGAAGATGACGTCGGACGCCAAGGACAGGTGAGTAAAAATGTTTGTTATTTTTACTCACCTCGTAGAGGGGCCCTGCAGTCCCTTTCTGTTATTGCTTTGGCCGGGCCTGACTCCGGGATCCGGAGTCATCAGGTTCCGGATCCCGGGGGCCCCTTTGGGGACGGGGCCCTGGGCAATTGCCCAGTTTGCCCCCCCCCTAACGCCGGCCCTGCCTATGATAGAGCCTATACGAGTACTGAGCACAATGATACAGGTGCAGCTACATACAGATTATACAGTCACCACTAGGAGGAGCTCCCTACATACAGATTATAAAGTCACCACTAGGAGGAGCTCCCTACATACAGATTATACAGTCACCACTAGGAGGAGCTCACTACATACAGATTATACAGTCACCACTAGGAGGAGCTCACTACATACAGATTATACAGTCACCACTAGGAGGAGCTCACTACATACAGATTATACAGTCACCACTAGAGAGGAGCTCACTACATACAGATTATACAGCCACCACTAGGAGGAGCTCACTACATACAGATTATACAGTCACCACTAGAGGGAGCTCACTACATACAGATTATACAGTCACCACTAGGAGGAGCTCACTACATACAGATTATACAGTCACCACTAGGAGGAGCTCACTACATACAGATTATACAGTCACCACTAGGGGGAGCTCACTACATACAGATTATACATACAGTCACCACTAGAGGGAGCTCACTACATACAGATTATACAAAGTCACCACTAGGGGGAGCTCACTACATACAGATTATACAGTCACCACTAGGGGGAGCTCACTACATACAGATTATACAGTCACCACTAGAGGGAGCTCACTACATACAGATTATACAACGTCACCACTAGGGGGAGCTCACTACATACAGATTATACAGTCACCACTAGGGGGAGCTCACTACATACAGATTATACAGTCACCACTAGAGGGAGCTCACTACATACAGATTATACATACAGTCACCACTAGAGGGAGCTCACTACATACAGATTATACAGTCACCACTAGGAGGAGCTCACTACATACAGATTATACAGCCACCACTAGGAGGAGCTCACTACATACAGATTATACAGTCACCACTAGAGGGAGCTCACTACATACAGATTATACAGTCACCACTAGAGGGCGCTCACTACATACAGATTATACAGTCACCACTAGGAGGAGCTCCCTACATACAGATTATACAGTCACCACTAGAGGGAGCTCACTACATACAGATTATACAGTCACCACTAGGAGGAGCTCACTACATACAGATTATACAGTCACCACTAGGAGGAGCTCACTACATACAGATTATACAGTCACCACTAGAGGGAGCTCACTACATACAGATTATACAGTCACCACTAGAGGGAGCTCACTACATACAGATTATACAGTCACCACTAGAGGGAGCTCACTACATACAGATTATACAGTCACCACTAGGGGGAGCTCACTACATACAGATTATACAGTCACCACTAGGAGGAGCTCACTACATACAGATTACACAGTCACCACTAGGGGGAGCACACTACATACAGATTATACAGCCACCACTAGAGGGAGCTCACTACATAGATATTATACAGGCCCACTTAGTTGCCCCCACATTGTATAAAGCCCCATTAGTTATACACCAGCCCCATATGTTGCTGATTTGCTTTACTAACCCACTGGGAATTTACATTTATTTTCTATTCCAGGGCCTACTCCAGGCGTACATGAGGGGACACTTTACCCCAACAGGCCTGGCCTGGCTATCTGAATCCTTCCTAATTTGACCTCGCACAATGCTCTGACAAATGGATACAAGCACAAATGGATATGCAGCTTTGGATGTGAATGGAGAATAAACAAACTTAAGGTGAGTGCACCAAATTATGAAGCGTTCAATGGTAAAATTAGATTTCTGAGTAGCACTGACAAGTTACATCCCACCAAACCAGCCACAGTTGACAAGTTATGATATTGTAAGCCACGTCTGTCCTTACATGTTGCGGACTTGTCCCTTTGTCACTCACTCGAGCTCCTTCGTCTAATCTTTACTCACTTACAGATCGATTACACTTACAGGACTCACCGCAAAGTGCAGATGGACGGCCGCATTGATTTTCTTCTCAGTTTTTGTTCCAGCAGCCGATATTAAAAGCTTCAATCTTAGCAAGACTGACAGGTCAATCCAGAGGCATCAGCGAGAAGCATGAATGTGGATATGGAGCACTTCATCAAGTCTTGCATCAATTAGGGTCATTCACATGAAGGAGCCACAAAATGGGTGTAATTCATAGGAAAAAAGGGGAGGATGTGCTTTGCCCCAAGGCCAAGATACAAGTCTCCTATGTTATTGTCAGGAACCAGGAGATCGAGGAGGCCGGTATAATTGCCTGGGACCTCTTACTTTGTCAAATCTGTCAAGACACTCAGTTTGCTACACAAATAGTCATTGACCATAAAATCGAAGTCAGTTTGGATTTGACAAGAGCAATTGGAATGTTGGAGGGTCCACCAAGACTGAGCAATGGCTATGGTCACTGCCAGCAGCATATAACATATGGATATGCCTGCAAATAGATGGGAGAGGGCCATTTAAAATCTTGGTAATCAAATTCAGGGTAATGGTTATCCCCGTTAGAGAATGCATAAAGGTTTGTACTTCCAACAAAAAATTATGCAAGAATTGGGCAGTCAAAAAAATTGAGAGATAGTTGAAGAGAAGATGCAAGATACAGTAGTCTAAGAGGGACCATGTACCATTGTATATCATCATATAATAAGATCAGAGGCGTAATTAGCAAAGACTGGACCTCACAGCAAACTTTTGACTTGGGCCCCCTCCACCCTCACACAACATAGATGTCATCTTGTCACTGTCACGGTCTAGGTGTAGAGGACATCCCCTTGTTACTGTCACTGGCCTAGGTGTAGATGACGTCCCCTTGTCACTGTTACCGGTCTAGGTGTAGAGGATGTCATCTTGTCACTGTCACTGGCCTAGGTGTAGAGGATGTCCCCTTGTCACTGTCACTGGCCTAGGTGTGGGACGTCCCCTTATCACTGTCACTGGTCGGGTGTGGTGTCCCCTTTCCGCCCGGCGGTGTGGAGGATGTCCCCTTGTCACTGTTACCGGTCTAGGTGTAGAGGATGTCCCCTTGTCACTGTCACTGGCCTAGGTGTAGAGGATGTCCCCTTGTCACTGTCACTGGCCTAGGTGTAGAGGACGTCCCCTTATCACTGTCACTGGTCTAGGTGTAGAGGATGTCCCCTTATCACTGTCACCGGTCTAGGTGTAGAGGATGTCCCCTTGTCACTGTTACCGGTCTAGGTGTAGAGGATGTCCCCTTGTCACTGTCACTGGCCTAGAGGTAAAAATATCATTAGAAAGTTCTTTGTGCTGTCCCTTCATGTATTTGTACATTGTTATTAGATCTCCCCGTAGACGTCTTTTCTCCAAACTGAATAACCCCAAGTTTGTTAATCTATCGTTGTCCTCCAATCCTCCCATTCCTCTAATAATTTTTTTTCGCTCTTCTTTGCACTCTTTCTAGTTCGATTATGCCCTTCTTGTATACTGGGGCCCAAAATTGCGTGCAATAGTCTAAGTGTGGCCGTACCAGTGATCTGTATAGAGACATAGATATGTTCTTGTCATGAGACAATAATTTTATTTGCCTTGGCAGCAGCTGCCTGGCACTGGTCACTACAGGTAAGCTTATTGTCCGCCACAATCCCCAAGTCTTTTTCATTGGCAGTCTTACCCAGTAATTTACTATTAAGTACATAATCAGACATTTTATTTCGTAGACCAAAATGCATAACCTTACATTTGTCAATATTAAACTTCATTTGCCAAGTCTCGGCCCCCCATGCTTCCAGCTTCCTTAGATCCCCTTGTAATATTCTATTATCCTCCTCATTATTGATTACCTTACAAAGTTTAGTATCATCTGCAACTATGGACACCCTGCTCTGTTATATGGACACCCTGCTCTGTAATATGGACACCTGCTCTGTAAACCCATCTACCAGGATGTTAATAAAGATATTAAATAGAAGTGGACCCAATACTGACCCCTGTGGCACCCCACTGGTGACCCCTCTAATACTGACTCCTGTGGCACCCCACTGGTGACCCCTCTAATACTGACCCCTGTGGCACCCCACTGGTGACCCCTCTAATACTGACCCCTGTGGCACCCCACTGGTGACCCCTCTAATACTGACTCCTGTGGCACCCCACTGGTGACTGTGACCTCTCCAATACTGACTTACAAAGCAGGAAAAAAAGGGGTATACAGCTCACCAACAATGTCCAGATCAGAAATTCTCACCTTTGAATTAAGGTGCACGAAACAAACAGGTAAAGCCCGGACCCAGAGGCTAGAAAGTAGTTAACACATCCGAGTAAAAATGATCAGCACCCAAAATGGAGCAGGGTGTTAGCTGTCAGTTACAGCTGTCAGGTACAGCTAGCACCCTGATCCATAACAGATTGGGGGTTTTAACACCTTGGATACTGTGGTCAAACATGCCGTGGGCGCTCACGAAGGGGTTAAAGGGCTGTGACATCACAGGGCTGGCTGGCTGGCTGCTGATTGGCTGCACACATGGCATTATGGGTGATCCGCGTTCCTAACATGTGCAGCAGCCATTTAAAAAAAAAAAAAAAGCGATTATCTCGAAGCGTGAGGAAATCCGGATTGGATGCGAATCAAATATTTCCTGAAATTTGAATTGAATTTCACTTGGTCAGCTTCAATTCGCTCATCTCTAATTCTGATCATCTGGTGGGGAGATTTGGCGCCCATACCAGGTTCTGTTGATTGTAACACTTTGAATAACAGCAATCTAAGACTTACTTTCTCTGGAGAAACAATTGGTATCTCTTTTTGGATTTGACTCTTAGTGGGGACATGAATACAGGTAAAATCAGAACATCACTTTTCAGAAAACCCTCTGCGCAAAATACAATTTTACTTGCCCAGAGTCACCACCCACATCATACTATCAAATCTATACCGGTGGGGGAACTTATTAGGAATAAGAGAGCAAGTTCCACAGACCACGATTGTCAAATACACTGTGATATGACTATTAAACGACTAAAACAACGGGGATGTCCCAAGTGGTCCCTCAACTGGGCTAAGGATGTTGCAAATAAAAAAAATCTCAAACAGATCTGCTCAAACATAAACCTATTATTAAGTCTAAAATTGATCAAAATCAGTTGGTGTTTTCTACACCCTTTAGCTCACAATATCGTGAAATAGTCTATATCATACCTAGGAATTTACCAATCTTACATTGGGATCCCATTTTACATGATATCTTAAAACGAGGGGTTAATTATGTGGCCGATCGCTTAGAGATATCCTTTCCCCCAGTTTATTTGTGTCTGATGTTCATACTAGTATAATGTTGTACCGTGTTAGCCATTGACCGGTTGTAAATAACTTCTCTACTTAGATTGCATTTTGTTTTGTTTTTTTTGTTTTTTAAGGACTCTAAAATCCTTTGAAGACCATGTGTATAAAAATCTGTGAATTTCCAGTTCTTGTATCACACCATGTCTGATGAAGGGAGCGAGTACTCCTGAAAGCTTACTTATAAATATACTCAGCCTCTAAAAGGTATCGCCTGATTTCTTCACTCTTCCACTGATGTTCATACTAAACCTACTTGGTTACAAAGCACATGTGGACTACCGAGATGTGGCTCTTGTAAATATGATGAGAAAACTTTGGACTTTTATACGGCAGATAATAAGTACGTTTTTTATACGTGAATTTCTAAATTGTAACAGCCACCGTGTGGTTTATATTATTTTCTGCAGCATCCAATCTGATGTATGTGGGTTGTATTATACGCCCAGTTAAAACACATATTGCAGAGCATGTTGCAGACTGTTCAAAAAACCCACAGGACAATGTATCTAATGTATCTAATGCTTCCAAACATTTTATATGTTCACACAATGGTGACATTTCTAGCTTTAAGTTTTGTGCTATATTCACACTTGCGTTTTTTTTTCCCCAACTCTCTTTATCTACATAAAAAATATGAACATGTTTTCAGGGGTCCCAACATCCAATTTAGTCTGATTCAGCCTATTTCTAGTAATAACATACATTTGTAATATAAGACTATATTCACACTGTTGTTTTTGGGTTTTGTTGTATGGCTTAGTTACGGCACAGGATCTTGTATTTGCCGCTATACAAGGTCATGGGTTTTATCATGTGACCCGTTTCACTTCCTGGTTTTCACAGGATACATGTGAGATTGGTTTTGTTTGTCAGCCATGTTATTTCTGTTTCTATCTGTGGGACATGCGGCCGATCTATATGGAAATCAGATCTTCAGAGACTGCCACAAGTAGGGTCAGATATTTTTCCATGATCTGTGATATGTGTAATTATTCCTGTTTTTCTAATGTATTATTATTATCACCGTCTCTTTTTGTGTCCTATGTAATTATGTTTTTTCTTGTATAGTCTTTATTATATTGATGGTTATTATTATTATATGTGTCTCTTTTCACAATGTTGCAATATGAGATGGGTCATTTGTAGTATTTTCTTTTATGCTTTTTGTTTGTATATTTGTGTGTCATGTGATTATGGGGGGTGACTGTGACCATTAATAAGCACCCTCTGTTTCCTATCAGTGAGCCAGTTGCGAACCCAAATGCATATGTTTTCCCTCAGTCCCAACATTCTCATTTTGCATACCAACCTTTTATGTGGTACAATATCAAAAGCCTTTGAAAAGTCCAGATATACTACATCTACCGCATCACCCCTGTCCAGATATACTACATCTACCGCATCACCCCTGTCCAGATATACTACATCTACCGCATCACCCCTGTCCAGATATACTACATCTACCGCATCACCCCTGTCCAGATATACTACATCTACCGCATCACCCATGTCCAGATATACTACATCTACCGCATCACCCCTGTCCAGATATACTACATCTACCGCATCACCCCTGTCCAGATATACTACATCTACCGCATCACCTATGTCCAGATATACTACATCTACCGCATTACCCCTGTCCAGATATACTACATCTATCGCATTATCCATGTCCAGATATACTACATCTACCGCATCACCCCTGTCCAGATATACTACATCTACCGCATTACCCATGTCCAGATATACTACATCTACCGCATTACCCATGTCCAGATATACTACATCTACCGCATTACCCATGTCCAGATATACTACATCTACCGCATTACCCATGTCCAGATATACTACATCTACCGCATCACCCATGTCCAGATATACTACATCTACCGCATTACCCATGTCCAGATATACTACATCTACCGCATTACCCATGTCCAGATATACTACATCTACCGCATCACCCCTGTCCAGATATACTACATCTACCGCATTACCCATGTCCAGATATACTACATCTACCGCATTACACATGTCCAGATATACTACATCTACCGCATTACCCATGTCCAGATATACTACATCTACCGCATTACCCATGTCCAGATATACTACATCTACCGCATTACCCATGTCCAGATATACTACATCTACCGCATTACCCATGTTCAGTCCAGATATACTACATCTACCGCATTACCCATGTTCAGTCCAGATATACTACATCTACCGCATTACCCATGTCCAGATATACTTCATCTACCGCATTACCCATGTCCAGATATACTTCATCTACCGCATTACCCATGTCCAGATATACTTCATCTACCGCATTACCCATGTCCAGATATACTACATCTACCGCATTACCCATGTCCAGATATATTACATCTACCGCATCACCCATGTCCAGATATACTACATCTACCGCATTACCCATGTCCAGATATACTACATCTACCGCATTACCCATGTCCAGATATACTACATCTACCGCATTACCCATGTTCAGTCCAGATATACTACATCTACCGCATTACCCATGTTCAGTCCAGATATACTACATCTACCGCATTACCCATGTCCAGATATACTACATCTACCGCATTACCCATGTCCAGATATACTACATCTACCGCATTACCCATGTCCAGATATACTACATCTACCGCATTACCCATGTCCAGATATACTACATCTACCGCATCACCCATGTCCAGATATACTACATCTACCGCATCACCCATGTCCAGATATACTACATCTACCGCATTACCCATGTCCAGATATACTACATCTACTGCATTACTCATGTCCAGATATACTACATCTACCGCATTACCCATGTCCAGATATACTACATCTACCGCATTACCCATGTCCAGATATACTACATCTACCGCATTACCCATGTCCAGATATACTACATCTACCGCATCACCCATGTCCAGATATACTACATCTACCGCATCACCCATGTCCAGATATACTACATCTACCGCATTACCCATGTCCAGATATACTACATCTACCGCATTACCCATGTCCAGATATACTACATCTACCGCATCACCCATGTCCAGATATACTACATCTACCGCATTACCCATGTCCAGATATACTACATCTACCGCATCACCCAGGTCCAGATATACTACATCTACCGCATCACCCCTGTCCAGATATACTACATCTACCGCATTACCCATGTCCAGATATACTACATCTACCGCATCACCCATGTCCAGATATACTACATCTACCGCATCACCCCTGTCCAGATATACTACATCTACCGCATCACCCCTGTCCAGATATACTACATCTACCGCATCACCCATGTCCAGATATACTACATCTACCGCATTACCCATGTCCAGATATACTACATCTACCGCATCACCCAGGTCCAGATATACTACATCTACCGCATCACCCATGTTCAGTCCAGATATACTACATCTACCGCATTACCCATGTCCAGATATACTACATCTACCGCATCACCCAGGTCCAGATATACTACATCTACCGCATCACCCCTGTCCAGATATACTACATCTATCGCATTATCCATGTCCCATCTAGAACTTACCTCTTCATAGAAGCTGATCAGATTAGTCTGACAGGACGGATTCCTCATAAGCCCATGCTGATTGGGTGTTATAAGATTATTTACATTGAGATACTCCAGTATGGCATCTCTTATATATATGTTATAGTTTAGCATTTTGGACATAAAATACGTTTTCTGAATATATATATATATATATATATATATATATATATATATATATATATAATTCTCTTATATGTTGATTTTCTATTTTACTCACTTTTTACTCAATTCCTTGTCTATTTCTTTTTAAATGTGAGCCTCAAAAGAAATTTAGGAGGCCAGAGGGACACTGGGGGCCCAAATATTCGTGAACTGTTGTGTGAAAACACCTTGCAGATGCTGGAGTATCTATGTAAGTAGCAGAAGGTGGTGAATGATTACTGAATACAGTAGACCACAGGGCCCGTGTGTTATTTTAAGATCTGTCATTGGAGGCTCGTGAGGGAAGTGTGTCACATTATGGATCCCTTTCAGAAGGCCACCAAATTTGTCAGCAGGGACAACTGCAGCATCAGTAATGTCATCCTTTTATTACAAATCCACAGGCAACACACTCATGCAACGAGGGATGGAAGAGGAAAAACAGCACCCGTAACCAGGTGGCCTTTTCCCACTCCCAGTCCACCTCCTCTGCCAGTGCCACAGTTACAAGTTTCAGGAGTCAAAGCAGCCGCATTGGCAAAAAGTACAGTATGTGTAGCATGATGAACCAGAAATTTTTCAGCAGGTGCAGTCATACCAAGAGCGCACCTATATTCTAGTAGATAACTGTGACTCCATGGAATTCTGGGCCAATATGTTAGAGCAGTAGAAGAAACTGGCCCAGTTTGCCATGGGAGTTTTATCTTGTCTGACCTCAAGCATAAAAGTTGAGAGGGTGCTCAGTACTGCTGATGGTGGTGTAACACCTAGAAGGAATAAATTGTCTATCACTAATGTGTATAAAATTATTTCTGTTATCATAAATCATACACCTCCGACTGAAGTCACTGAATAGATCTGCGACTGTCTCCCTGTATCATGTTCCATTTATTGTACTAATAATGCTTCCTGATACTCCTGAGAAGCCGGACATCATCTCCTGCGTTTTGGTCAGTCACAGTAATCCAACCACTCATATGTTGCCACAGCTACCACCATTGCCACGAATCAGCCAGACATGTCCTGCAGCCTGGCCCATCACATCCTACATACAGCACTGTTCGTGTCACAGTGTTTCCATCAAAAACACCAAAGTTATTGAAAAAGATCCCCACAGCAAAAAAAAAACCCATGTCATCGCATTTTTCAATGCCGTTTTGATTTCACATCTGCCCCCATGAAGGGATCATTTTTGACAGTACTTTTCAAATAGCCATGAAAACCCCAAATATTTCTTGAAATTAACACTTAAGTCATCAGAATAGGATAATGTTTTATAAAACCAATGCCCTTTGCAATATAACCACCATGTGTGCATAAAAAAACCCCACAGGCGATCATGATTTATAGATATATAGTCCTACGAGACCAGACAGTGTCATACACTATGTTTTATAGATATATAGTCCTAGGAGCCCTGACAGTGTCATACACTATGTATTATAGATGTATACAGTAGTCCTAGGAGCCCTGAGAATGTCATACACTATGTTTTATAGATATATAGTCCTAGGAGTCCTGACAGTGTCATACACTATGTATTATAGATATATAGTCCTAGGAGTCCTGACAGTGTCATACATTATGTATTATAGATATATATAGTCCTAGGAGCCCTGACAGTGTCAAATTTTTTTTGGCATACGATATGTATTATAGATATATAGTCCTAGGAGCAGTGACAGTGTCATACGCTATGTATTATAGATATATAGTCCTAGGAGTCCTGACAGTGTCATACACTATGTATTATAGATATATAGTCCTAGGAGCCCTGACAGTGTCATACACTATGTATTATAGATATATAGTCCTTGGAGTCCTGACAGTATCATACACTATGTTTTATAGATCTATAGTCCTAGGAGCACTGACCGTGTCATACACTATGTATTATAGATATATAGTCCTAGGAGCCCTGACAGTGTCATACACTTGTTTTAGTAGTCCTAGGAGCCTGACAGTGTCATACACTATGTATTATAGATATATATAGCAGTAGTCCTAGGAGCCCTGACAGTATCATACACTATGTTTTATAGATATATAGTCCTAGGAGCCCTCACAGTGTCTTACACCTGTATTTTAGAATAAGGCCTAGGAGCCCTGACAGTGTCATACACTATGTATTATAGATATATAGTCCTAGGAGTCCTGACAGTGTCATACATTATATATTATAGATATATATAGTCATAGGAGCCCTGACAGTGTCATACGCTATGTATTATAGATATATAGTCCTAGGAGCCCTGACAGTGTCATACGCTATGTATTATAGATATATAGTCCTAGGAGCAGTGACAGTGTCATACGCTATGTATTATAGATATCTAGTCCTAGGAGTCCTGACAGTGTCATACACTATGTATTATAGATATATAGTCCTAGGAGCCCTGACAGTATCATACACTATGTATTATAGATATATACAGTAGTCCTAGGAGCCCTGACAGTATCATACACTATGTTTTATAGATATATAGTCCTAGGAGCCCCGACAGTGTCATACACTATGTATTATAGATATATAGTCCTAGGAGTCCTGACAGTGTCATACACTATGTTTTATAGATATATAGTCCTAGGAGTTTTATAGATATTACAGGAGAAGTTTTATAGATATTGCAATAGATAGCGGCCAATAATTTGCTCACTCACCCACCCTCCTGTTCAGGCTGGTTTCTGCTGCCACCCCAAGGAGCGCTGTAACTTAAGAACTTAAGATGGTATTCAATGAATGTGACAAATGTTTGCATTTCTCACTAGATCAGGGACCATTTCACCGTAAGGAGCAAGAAAACTCTATAAGTCATAAAACGTAAGTTTTAGCAAATGATCATTAAAAGAGAATAGAAAAATCAATGTCTTTGTAATAGATATAGAATTGGTCTGAGTCTAACCGTCTGAAACGTAGATGATAAATGTATGAACACTCCTTCCTGGAAATCAGACCAAGTATTGGAGGGTAATTCGCCCCCCAAAATATACAGTACATGATTTAGGCAGAGGGAAAGGGGTCCCAGTCTATGGGGAACTATTAAATAACCGCACCTGATCCTAGCAATAAGGGATAGTGTCAGTGAAGATGAGCATTTGGAGGAAATATCCTGAGACTACTGGCCTAATGCCACGCCAATGGGATCAAACCTCTTAATACACTGAAATTGATGCTCAGGGATCACACTATGCACCTACTGAAGTGAAATATAACTACACTCTACATGTTTCACTAATCCCTAGTAACATATCAGCGGTGAATGATGGAAGCGGTGAAACCGCTGCTGATAATCTGGCCGATGATATGGCCAACATGTCATCCGCATTTGATAACAGAGGAACAAAAGCATTCCTCCAGAGTTGTTTTCTTATAGACGCCAAACCCCCTACAGATATCCAAGTCAGTCCCAATTGTCAGACCCCCAAGAAGAGCGAGTGACTGGGATAACCTGTTACTCACAAATGAGGTCCAGTGGATGGACAGATTATGCACTGTTAGTCCTGAGGGTCTCAATGAATCACTCGACTTCTCTTCTTGTATCTAGTGATTCTCCGTCTAGTACACTGAAGAGCAGAAAGGTAGCGTGGGAATGCCATTTTTGTAACTTCTGGTTCTGTGCCCCGGAGTTTGGCTCGACCCCAGGCATTTAGGCGTTTTGTTTTGAATGTGTCTATGTGGGCGCTGTGGGGGAGGTGTGGCGGGGGGGGGGGCCGGGGCCCCCGCGGCCCCCGGGGGGGGGGGGGGGGGGGGGGCCCCCCCCCCAGGGGTTTTTGGGGGGGGGGGGGCTTTTTGCGCGTCACCTCATATTATCATGTGACCAGCACCTTGGGTGAGTTTTATCTGTGGGCATTTTAGGGTTGCTGCCCCCCCTCATGGATTGTAGGTGTGTGGTGGGTGCGATATCAGCATTGTGCACCCCCCGGGTACCTCAACAAACAATCATTAAATAACTTATACCATAGACTGCAATACTACAGGATTGCATTCAATGGTGAAAACTTTGTGTTGTGCCACGTACAGGTCTGAAAAGTAAAAGAGCATTGGAAGATCTGGGAGGCATCAGAAGGCTTCAGACTGCCATAGCAATGAAATGGTGGAGAACAAGGAGATACAGGAACTTCTCATAATATTATCATGTCTCTTACCTGTAACCGCCTGTTACTACAGTGTACTGGGGGAGATACAGGAACGTCTCATAATATTATCACCTCTCTTACCTGTAACCGCCTGTTACTACAGTGTACTGGGGGAGATACAGGAACTTCTCATAATATTATAACCTCTTACCAGTCACCGCCTGTTACTACAGTGTACTGGAGGAGATACAGGAACTTCTCATAATATTATCACCTCTCTTACTAGTCACCGCCTGTTACTACAGTGTACTGGAGGAGATACAGGAACTTCTCATAATATTATAACCTCTCTTACCTGTAACCACCTGTTACTACAGTGTACTGGAGGAGATACAGGAACTTCTCATAATATTATAACCTCTTACCAGTCCCCGCCTGTTACTACAGTGTACTGGGGGAGATACAGGAACTTCTCATAATATTATCATGTCTCTTACCAGTCACCGCCTGTTACTACAGTGTACTGGAGGAGATACAGGAACTTCTCATAATATTATCACCTCTCTTACTAGTCACCGCCTGTTACTACAGTGTACTGGAGGAGATACAGGAACTTCTCATAATATTATCACCTCTTACCAGTCACCGCCTGTTACTACAGTGTACTGGAGGAGATACAGGAACTTCTCATAATATTATCATGTCTCTTACCAGTCACCGCCTGTTACTACAGTGTACGGGGGAGATACAGGAACTTCTCATAATATTATCATGTCTCTTACCAGTCACCGCCTGTTACTACAGTGTACTGGGGGAGATACAGGAACTTCTCATAATATTATCACCTCTCTTACCTGTAACCGCCTGTTACTACAGTGTACTGGGGGAGATACAGGAACTTCTCATAATATTATAACCTCTTACCAGTCACCGCCTGTTACTACAGTGTACTGGAGGAGATACAGGAACTTCTCATAATATTATCACCTCTTACCAGTCACCGCCTGTTACTACAGTGTACTGGAGGAGATACAGGAACTTCTCATAATATTATCACCTCTCTTACTAGTCACCGCCTGTTACTACAGTGTACTGGAGGAGATACAGGAACTTCTCATAATATTATAACCTCTTACCAGTCCCCGCCTGTTACTACAGTGTACTGGAGGAGATACAGGAACTTTTCATAATATTATCACCTCTCTTACCTGTAACCACCTGTTACTACAGTGTACTGGGGGAGATACAGGAACTTCTCATAATATTATCATGTCTCTTACAAGTCATCGCCTGTTACTACAGTGTACTGGAGGGGATACAGGAACTTCTCATAATATTATCACCTCTCTTGCCAGTCCCTGCCTGTTACTACAGTGTACTGGAGGAGATACAGGAACTTCTCATAATATTATCACCTCTCTTACCTGTAACCACCTGTTACTACAGTGTACTGGGGGAGATACAGGAACGTCTCATAATATTATCACCTCTCTTGCCAGTCACTGCCTGTTACTACAGTGTACTGGCGGAGATACAGGAACTTCTCATAATATTATCACCTCTCTTACCGGTCACCGCCTGTTAGTACAGTGTACTGGGGGAGATACAGGAACTTCTCATAATATTATCACCTCTTACAGGTCACCGCCTGTTACTACAGTGTACTGGAGGGGATACAGGAACTTCTCATAATATTATCACCTCTCTTGCCAGTCACTGCCTGTTACTACAGTGTACTGGGGGAGATACAGGAACTTCTCATAATATTATCACCTCTTACCAGTCACCGCCTGTTACTACAGCGTACTGGGAGGAGATACAGGACCTTCTCATAATATTATCATGTCTCTTACCAGTCACCGCCTGTTACTACAGCGTACTGGGGGAGATACAGGAACTTTTCATAATATTATCACCTCTCTTGCCAGTCACTGCCTGTTACTACAGTGTACTGGGGGAGATACAGGAACGCCTCATAATATTATCACCTCTCTTACCTGTAACCACCTGTTACTACAGTGTACTGGGGGAGATACAGGAACTTCTCATAATATTATCATGTCTCTTACAAGTCACCACCTGTTACTACAGTGTACTGGGGGAGATACAGGAACTTCTCATAATATTATCACCTCTCTTGCCAGTCACTGCCTGTTACTACAGTGTACTGGGGGAGATACAGGAACTTCTCATAATATTATCATGTCTCTTACAAGTCACCGCCTGTTACTACAGTGTACTGGAGGAGATACAGGAACTTCTCATAATATTATCACCTCTTACAGGTCACCGCCTGTTACTACAGTGTACTGGAGGGGATACAGGAACTTCTCATAATATTATCACCTCTCTTAAATGTAATCACCTGTTACTACAGTGTACTGGGGGAGATACAGGAACTTCTCATAATATTATCACCTCTCTTACCTGTAACCGCCTGTTACTACAGTGTACTGGGGGAGATACAGGAACTTCTCATAATATTATCACCTCTCTTACCTGTAACCGCCTATTACTACAGTGTACTGGGGGAGATACAGGAACTTCTCATAATATTATCACCTCTCTTACCTGTAACCACCTGTTACTACAGTGTACTGGGGGAGATACAGGAACTTCTCATAATATTATCACCTCTCTTACCTGTAACCGCCTATTACTACAGTGTACTGGGGGAGATACAGGAACTTCTCATAATATTATCACCTCTTACCAGTCACCGCCTGTTACTACAGTGTACTGGGGGAGATACAAGAACTTCTCATAATATTATCACCTCTCTTACCTGTAACCACCTGTTACTACAGTGTACTGGGGGAGATACAGGAACTTCTCATAATATTATCACCTCTCTTACCTGTAACCGCCTATTACTACAGTGTACTGGGGGAGATACAGGAACTTCTCATAATATTATCACCTCTTTACCAGTCACCACCTGTTACTACAGTGTACTGGGGGAGATACAGGAACTTCTTGTAATATTATCACCTCTTACCCGTCACTGCCTGTTACTACAGTGTACTGGGGGAGATACAGGAACTTGTCGTAATATTATCCACCTCTTACCATTCACTGCCTGTTTTGTAGGGGGATAAGGGATTTTATTTTTTTTTTATTTTTATAATTTTTTTATATAGGGGGGGGAGGAGATTTTTTTTTTTTTTTTTATTATTTTTGTTTATGGAGGGGGGATTATTAATTATTTTATTTTATATTATAAAATATATAATAAGAGGGGGGGGCGGGGGGGGGAAAAAATAGGGTGGGGCGGGGGCCCTGGGGAAAATTATATTGTGGGGGGGGGCCAAAAAGAAAATATAATGTGGGGGGGGGGCCCCAGAGGGGAAAATATTTTAGGGGGGGGGCGAGAGAGGGGAATATACCCCCCCCCCGCGCGGGGGGGGGGGGAAGCAACAAATAAAAATAATAAAAGAGGAGGCCCCGGGGGGGCACAAGAAAGAAGAGGGTTTTTTTTTTTTTTTTGGGGGGTAAAAAAAGAAAAAAAAAAAAATATAAAAAGGGTTCCCCTTCCCCCATATCCTTTTTTAGGGAAAAAAAAGAGAATTTTTGGGGGTTTTTTTTTTTTTTAAAGGGAATTGACAGAAGCCCAAGTGCCTTGTTATTTTGCCCCATTTGCCATAGGTTGTTGCTCACATTGGTGGAACCGTTTGGAAGTCAATCTGCGGTGACCAGATGGAAGGTAACGCTGCAGTTGGGATTGCGGGGTGCAAACAGCACAGACTTGTCACGGTCTCTGGGCACGAGGGCGCAGCGCTGGTGCTGTCCCACGTTACCACCACTGGTACCGGTGATGAGGGGGCTGCACAAATGTTGGTGGTGATTGTTCCCCCGGGGCGCTTCCCCTATACTGTGCCGACTGGTGGTGTTTGGGGCGCCCTGATGTTGTCGGTGCAGAGTCAGACACAGAAACGGTTGTAAAGTTGAACTTTTACTTCCATGGGTGTGGAGGCACAAATGCTTAAACAGTTTCTTCAATACAAAACAACGGGGTACGCCTGGTGACACAGCAAAGTCCTGGGGTGCAGGGTAGACTTGATGAAAGGTGTTCCTAGCCCCTTATACTTCAGTGTTACAGCCCTAAGGTGCGTCTGGGCTCCTATTTGGCACATAGGAGGATGCCCACCATGATACTAGTACATAATATTCCCCACTCACGTTATGTGGTCCTGATAGCTCAGAGTTTCGGGGTGCAATAGTCAGGGTGGCAGGATATTCCACAGGTCTGGCCTTGGCCCCTGGATCCTGTGATACTGGCTATGGAGCACGTGTTCCAGAATGTTCTCTCCACAGTCTCATGCTGACAAGATAATGATGCTTGACTTCCTTCAGGGCGATGGCTAGGCAGACAGGGGACAGGATCTTCTGAATAGCTGGAGTATGTCAGCTCTCCAACCTTCCTGGGCCTGTCTAGGACTTGAGATTCCTGCACTAAACTCACTGCTTTCTTCACAGGACATCACACTTATCTCCTCACCTCCTCCTCCTAACACTCCACACTTCTAACTCCTCACACGCAGGACCTTCCTGCAGGGGTGTTACCATGGGGACCCAGTGATCAGCTGACTCCTCCCCTTTTCCCAGGCAATGTCCTCCCATTGGACATTTGGTTACTATTCAATCCTATGGGAGGTGTAATGCATGTGTGAGGCTCACTAGGTGGCGCTGTGTTGTGTGAGACTCAGGACCCCCTGCTATGTCACACAGGCTATGAAGCAACAGGAAATAATACAATGCACAGAGATCACCCTCAGCCCAGCCATAGCCAGCTCTGGGATGCCACATACTCCCCCTCTTTCACTGAGCCGACCTCGGCGACGGGCTGGGGTGAAGGTGAGAAATGTAACATAACGTTAATAAATACGAATAAAGTGCAAATGTCACTAACAGTTTAGAAAAATATAATACCTAGAAACTTGAGGTAAGACCTCTCGGCATAGTCCTGGAATGTCCATGAGAAGTCTGAAGGGTAACGGAGAGATAATTAAACTCAGACTTATGGAACCTTTTGGCGGTACCATCAGACAGTCCATATAGAAACAACAGTAGTGCAAATGGGTCCAGAGGCTCTCTGGCACAAATTTTGTGAGTGTCCATTATCATGAGAGTCTCTCTGAGAAACAATAAACAGTCCTTTCTGTAAGGAAGAGTAGGCACTCTAGCACGAATGTCCATACCGCAATGGGGTAACAGAACTTCCTTGGCTCGGTGAGCCAGGCACTATGGCTTGGATTGTTGCATATAAATGTAAATACTATATTACATGGCAAGATATTATATATATACTGTATATACACACACAGGAAAAACATTAATGTAATCAGAGCAGGAATAACATATATACAGAAGCAGAGACAGTTAACCTCTTTTACCCAAGGACAGCCATGGCATCACTATAGCGTGTTGGAGGTATGCCTTTTGTGGTACGCTCAGAACGCCTAAGTGGAACGAGATTTGAATCAGGAACAGAGTCACTGAAATCAATTAAATCATCTGTCGAAGGGTTCTCTTGCACTAGAGCAATTGGTGGATAGCAGCTAAATGGTAGTAGTTTAGGCGCCCACATAAGCTCAGTTAATGTTGGGGGTCTCTCTTTCGCTTCAGAAGGTGACAAGATCTCTGTACTCCTTGTCTCAGCTGGGGGCACCTCTGTGGGTAGTCCTTCTTTAAGGCAGAGCTTCAGACGGTTTCGGTGTACTACTTGGGGCTGTCTCCCAGGTTTAGAGATCTCATACATGTCGGATTCAGGATATGGTATGGAGATGACACTGTATGGTTCTTTCTCCCAGAATGGATCCAATTTCCCATTCCGATGGTTATTCCTTAACCATACACGGTCGCCAACTTTCAGGGGCGCTGCATGGGCGCGATGGTTGTAATCCTCCTGTTGTCTCCTACGAACCTCATCCATGCGCGTTTCAACTATCTCTTTAGCTTCCTCCATACGTCGGCGGTGTTCAACAACCCAGTCTGTTATGGGTAGTGGATTGATGGTGTCAGGGACCTTCACACCAAGGGTTAAGTCTGAAGGAAGTTGACCTTGTCTTCCAAACATTAGATAAAATGGTGCGTATCCCGTAGATGTTTGGGGTGTGTTGTTGTAAATATAGGCCAAGTCCTTGATACGCTCAGGCCACTCAACACCAGGTGTAACTGCGGCTGTTCTTAGCATGCCGATGATCACTTGATTTGCCTTCTTGCACATACCATTCCCTTGAGGGTGATACGCTGTGGTTCGCAACTTCTTGCAGTCTTGGAACTGACACAGCTCACGGAACAATTGGGATTCAAACGCCGATCCACGGTCGGTGAGGATATGCTCAGGACAACCGTAATGGCGGACAAACTCTGCGTAGAAGGTCTCAGCCATAGTTCTTGCTGTAAGATCTCTGACAGGCACGATGACAAGGAACTTGGAGTAATGATCCACCATTGTCAGAGTGTAGCTGTAGCCGGAACGTGTGGGACCCAACTTCACATGGTCCAGAGCAACAATTTCACACGGCTTTTGAGTCTTAATTGGATGTAGAGGGGCCTTCTGATCTCTTCGACCTTCCTTGGTGATACTACAGGCGGGACACTCTCGGCACCAACTCTCAATGTCACTCCTCATCCCAACCCAATAGAAGCGACGACGGATGGTAGCTTCGGTCTTTTGTACCCCGAAGTGACCGGATCTGTCATGATACGCCTCAAGTATCATCTGTGCGTCTCTTCTTGGTACGAGGATCTGATGAAGCCTTTCACCTGTGACAGGATCAAGAGTGTTTCTATGTAGAAGGCCTCGTTGGACAAACAGGCGCTTCCTCTGTCGCCAAAGGCGTTTTAATTCCACGTCATGAAGACCTCTCTTTACACGGGTTGGTATTCTTCCTGTAAGCAGGAAATCTGACAATTCTCCTAAAACTCTGCTCTCTTCTTGGAACGTTTTCCACAGAGATGGCTCCTGGAGGGATTCGGCAGCTGTTTTCGCCAGAGATTCTCCTTCTACAGGGACACCAATAGCAACCTGTTGGGCAAACTTGTTGTAGAATGGTGGCATCTCCACCTCTTCCCAGATGTCTTCTCGGGGTGGTTCTTCTCCCACAGGCAACCTTGAGAGTGCATCAGCGTTAGCGTTGGACTTGCCACTGCGATACTTGACAGAGAACTTGTAATTCGCGAGTCTTGAGGCCCACCGTTGTTCAAGGGCTCCCAGTCGAGCAGTGTCCAGATGCGCCAACGGATTGTTATCTGTGTACACGGTAAAGGGTGTGGCAGCCAGGTAGTCTTTAAACTTCTCTGTCACGGCCCAGACAAGCGCCAGAAGTTCGAGTTTGAAAGAACTATAGTTCTGGTCGTTCTTCTCCGCGCCTCTCAGACTCCTGCTGGCGTAGGCAATGACTCGCTCTTTGTTGTCCTGAACTTGGGACAACACTGCACCCAAACCTTGGTGACTTGCATCTGTGTACAAGCGGAATGGCTGACTGTAGTCGGGATAGGCTAGAATTGGTGGTTGCGTCAGAAGTGCTTTAAGCGCTTGAAAGGCTTCCTCTTGACGCGCTGTCCAGTCTACCGGAAGCTTTCGGTTGTAGTTTTCTCTGGGACAACCGCGCAACAACTCGTTCAGAGGCTCGGCTACTTGGGCGAAGTGTGGTATGAAACGCCGGTAGTAACCTGCGAATCCAAGGAAGCTTCGGACTTCTTTGACGGTAGTTGGTCTTCGCCAGTTCTGGACTGCAGTGATCTTTTCAGGATCAGGTTGGACGCCTTGTGCGCTCACGACATGCCCAAGGTAGTGAACTTGGGGTTTCAACAGGTAGCACTTGGAGGGCTTCACCTTTAGGCCGTGCTGTATAAGTACCTTGAATACCTCGGACAGGTGACGAAGGTGTTCTTGGTATGTCCGGGAGAATACAATAACATCGTCCAGGTACAGTAGCACACTCTGGAAATTCTCATGGCCGAGGCACCTCTCCATAAGCCGTTGGAATGTGGTTGGGGCATTACATAGCCCAAATGGCATACTATTGAATTCAAAGAGTCCCATCGGGGTCGTAAACGCAGTCTTTTCACGATCTTCAGGCGCCATAGGGACTTGCCAGTATCCACTGGTTAAGTCCAGGGTCGAGAAACAGGTAGCTGATCCCAAAGCCGTTAGAGATTCCTCAATCCGGGGCAATGGGTATGCGTCTTTGTGCGTGACGTTGTTGAGTTTACGATAGTCCACACAAAATCGTAGGGTTCCGTCTTTCTTCTTGACAAGGACTAGCGGGGCTGCCCAGGGGCTGTTACTCTCCCGGATGACATCAGCATCTCGCATCTCTTGGATCAACTTTTTCACCGGTTGGTACATTGCGGGTGGTATTGGACGGTGACGCTCCTTGATTGGATGGTGGTCACCAGTCAGAATGCGATGTTGTATGGTCGTGGTCTTACCAAAGTCCAATGGGTGTTTGCTGAATGCCTGTTGGTAACGCTTGGCCACATTGCGAACCCCATTGATGTGCTCTATAGGGGTATTGGCGTCTCCCACGTTCAATTCATCCCACCAGGACTTCGTGGCTCCATTCTGAATGTTCTCAGCAGCTTGGGTGGAACGCTGTGTGGCGGTAGAATCACCAGAGAGAATGTCTTCTGGTGCTAACCGGTGTAGCAGGGCCACAGAGTGGAACTTGTGGAGGTTCACGGGAGCATCGCCCAAGTTGACTAAGCGGACAGGAACACGTCCATTGGAAACTGTGACAAGGCTGCGGGCAGCCATGACAAGTGGTTGGCCATCTACCTGTATGGGTTGTAGCAAGGCCTCGTAGTCCTGATTTTCTATGCCCGGACGGGCACGGCACCACACCATAGTTTCTGTTCCAGGCTGTAGGGTTACTGGACGGGTATCTTGGATCCGGACTCGACCAATTTCACCTTGTTTGTTGGCGAACTTGTGCTGGGCATTGAGTACACGAATGGCCCGCTGAATGGTCTGCTGGTCACTGGGAGAAGCTGTAAGGAGAGAGGCATGCAAGGCATCCAACACTTCTGCAAAGCAATGGCGTAAAACATTCATGCCTAATATTACAACTGCAAACCTATCATCCTCTACATCAGTGACAATTACACCCTGTCTAGGCAGTTTCAAGTCCCCAATCTGGATAGTGGGTTCCCAATAACCCTGCTGTGGTATGGGCTGTCCATTGCTGGCACACAGATTTATCCATGTGTCAGGTGTTCTATTCAACACACCTAAGTCCCAATGTTCAAGGAACACCTGCTTGCGCAGGGTTGTTACCTGAGATCCAGTGTCCACCAACGCTGTCAGAGGGACGCCGTTCACCCGGATTGTGATGTGTGGGCAGGCTGAGACGAAGCGTGACAATGGCACTGAAGATTCACCTGGGCCCTTCTTCTTTCCTCCCGAGGGGCGGCCCGCTGCCTCGGGGGTGGTCCGTTTAACTGGAAACTCTGAGGCCTGGTGTGTCCATATCTATTGCAATAGGTACAGTATGGCCTCTCACTCTGCGGAGGTTTCACTGAAGACGGACGTCTGGGTGGCGACTCAGGTGAGATGTTGAGACTTCGCAAAGGATCACTGGACGATGAAGACGGCTGGGTCAGACGATCTAGACGGACGGTGATCTGTTCCATGGCACGGGTCAGATGATCCACTCGGGCCAGAAGGTCATCTCTGGAGTCTGCTGGTGTAGTCTGCGCAGTTTGGGCAGCAGGTGAGGTACCCAGAGGTAGTGACAGGACAACTGGAGCGATGCTTGTTGAGGGTCCAGGTGAGGGAGCACAGATGACTGGGCTCGGCTGGGGCTGCTCCTGTCCCAAGACCTGGATGGCAAGGGCCTTGAAGTCAGCAAACGTGATGCTGGGATGTTGTGCAGCAAGCATTCGCAACTGACTCTGGAGCAATGTGGTACCTGCCCCTTCTATGAAGCGGTCAAGCAAGATTTTATCAGAGTCCACATTTTCACGTGGATCCACTTGCACCACAGCTCTGAACGCCTCTTGGAGGGATAAAGCATAGTCCCGCAGGGTCTCACCAGGTAGTTGTCGTCTGGAAAAGAAGCGCATCTTTACCTCGGAGACAGATCGCACGTCAAAGTTCACCTGGAGTTTGTCCAGAATTTGCCCAGCGGTTCTTTTGTCAGAGACAGGCCAGGATTTGACCTCCCTAGCTGCAGCACCCTCAAGCTGGCCCAGCAGGATCTGTATCTGCTGTTCTGTATTCAGAGGATAGAACTGGAAGAGAGACAGCATCTTCTCACGAAAGTCCCTGAGGGTATGCGCCTCCCCTTTGTAGCGCGGCAGCCATGGTGCGCCAGGGTAAAATGGCATGGAGAATGGTAGGCTGCTCGCCATGGGCACTGCTGGATCACTAGAAACAGATGGCACAATGTCACTTTGCTCAGTCATGTTGTTTGCAGGACTGGAATTAGGTCGCCGTCTCTTTAAGAAACTCAACTGCTTGCTGGCAGGGAATGGAGACTACAACTTGGAATGCTGTCCCTTTAAGAATGCTGTAGCTATTAACAGAGTCACTGTGATGCAGGCAGACGGTGTGCTCCCCCTCTTTAATGGTGGCACTCCCCACGGACACTGTACACGGAAAACACTCGCTGGGGCCGTGGGAGGACTGAAGACAAGGACAGGGAGGCACAGTACTCACTGACAGCAACTGCAGCGTGGACCAGAGATCAGCGGTGCACAGCAGGGACGGTGATGCGGCACCGGAGAGTCAGAAATGGCGCTGGCACGTTCGCCTTTCACTTTCTTGTATGGGTGCGCTGGAGCATTGCGCTCAGCATTCTGGGCTCTCCTAAGATGGCGGCAGATGGGTCTCCTGGCCTCATGGGCAGTGCTAAAAATCTCCCGCACTTTTGCAAGGTACAGTTAAGCCTTTGTGGGCGTTCTTACACAGCGATGTGGCGCAGCAAACAAGTCCTGGGCGTTTTAACTCTTCCAGGGCTGTAACACACTGAGAGGACAGTCTTTAGGGCTTACTTCAGGGGTATAGGGCTCCCCCTCTTTGTGGCAAGCACTCTCAGGGAATAAACTTGATCTTAGCAAAGTCCACAATAAAGACCGATGCTCTGGAGACAATTTGGCGCACTTTTCGTGGCGACTTTCTCAAAATGGCACACACCCGTATCCTGTTCGTGACGCCAGTTTTTCTTGCGGTGACCAGATGGAAGGTAACGCTGCAGTTGGGATTGCGGGGTGCAAACAGCGCAGACTTGTCACGGTCTCTGGGCACGAGGGCGCAGCGCTGGTGCTGTCCCACGTTACCACCACTGGTACCGGTGATGAGGGGGCTGCACAAATGTTGGTGGTGATTGTTCCCCCGGGGCGCTTCCCCTATACTGTGCCGACTGGTGGTGTTTGGGGCGCCCTGATGTTGTCGGTGCAGAGTCAGACACAGAAACGGTTGTAAAGTTGAACTTTTACTTCCATGGGTGTGGAGGCACAAATGCTTAAACAGTTTCTTCAATACAAAACAACGGGGTACGCCTGGTGACACAGCAAAGTCCTGGGGTGCAGGGTAGACTTGATGAAAGGTGTTCCTAGCCCCTTATACTTCAGTGTTACAGCCCTAAGGTGCGTCTGGGCTCCTATTTGGCACATAGGAGGATGCCCACCATGATACTAGTACATAATATTCCCCACTCACGTTATGTGGTCCTGATAGCTCAGAGTTTCGGGGTGCAATAGTCAGGGTGGCAGGATATTCCACAGGTCTGGCCTTGGCCCCTGGATCCTGTGATACTTGCTATGGAGCACGTGTTCCAGAATGTTCTCTCCACAGTCTCATGCTGACAAGATAATGATGCCTGACTTCCTTCAGGGCGATGGCTAGGCAGACAGGGGACAGGATCTTCTGAATAGCTGGAGTATGTCAGCTCTCCAACCTTCCTGGGCCTGTCTAGGACTTGAGATTCCTGCACTAAACTCACTGCTTTCTTCACAGGACATCACACTTATCTCCTCACCTCCTCCTCCTAACACTCCACACTTCTCACTCCTCACACGCAGGACCTTCCTGCAGGGGTGTTACCATGGGGACCCAGTGATCAGCTGACTCCTCCCCTTTTCCCAGGCGATGTCCTCCCATTGGACATTTGGTTACTATTCAATCCTATGGGAGGTGTAATGCATGTGTGAGGCTCACTAGGTGGCGCTGTGTTGTGTGAGACTCAGGACCCCCTGCTATGTCACACAGGCTATGAAGCAACAGGAAATAATACAATGCACAGAGATCACCCTCAGCCCAGCCATAGCCAGCTCTGGGATGCCACAAATCCATGCACAATAGGCCGCACACCAAATACTCTCTGTACAGCCCGTATAATGCCCTAATATGTCCCTAATTCAATCTACACACAGCAAGCACGAGCGGCCATTCAGCATACGTCTTATGTGCTGTTAATTGTCGCTACTCAATAGGCCTGTCAATGTAACCATACTCAAGTTGACATGGAGAGATTTGCCAATTCCAGGGAGGTCTCATGACTGCCATTGAATTTCAAGCCGTGAAGGCGCCCCCTACCCTCCCATATCTATAATTGGAAGGTTTCTCTATGCATACAGGATTTGATATATCATTTATTTACAAATGGATCATGGCAGCGGTAATGCGGAGCGTGACACAGATCATGTAATGGGGGAATAATTGCAGATTCCAATGATTTACAAACCACTCAATGTATTTTAATCAGTTTTAGCAGATGGGAACATTTTAGGAAGAAAAATAAATTGTCAGAAATAAAGTGTAAAGCTCATTCGCTTACACTGTGATTTTATGTATTTTAATATCTTGCCAGTGAAATAGTGAATTTCAGATTTCCATTCTGGATCCATCCCAATGTTCTCTAAAGTCTGTGTTCTGGGGAGCGTGGCCTTGGACCTCGATGTAGCAGGACGTGTCTCTCTGAAGCTCCTGCTCTCCCTGCGCTGACGAGGGACCGACAGCGCTAGCCTGCTTCTCCTATGGGCAAGAAAGTACCCAAACAGGTGTCTCCTGGGACCCCTGCTCCCCCTGCTTTGGCTGGACAGGCAACGCTTCAGCCCTACCTGATCCTGACGACTTCACCGCTGTAGACATCCATGCGGCGGCGGCCATATTGCCAGACCACAGGCCTTCCTTCTACCGCTTCTCCGCTGCTCCCGCTGGCGGACCTGCCTGCTGCGCTCCACGGAGCTCCTGCCGCCGCCTCCCAGCCACTTCACAGCATCTCTCCAGTGGCTCCTGCCATACCTGAAGCAGAGGTAACCATGAACGTGGGTTTTACCTCTGCAATGGCACCTCCTCCTCCTCCTGTGATGGTGCCGCTGCTCATGGAGTGCAGCGCTGCCACCCTGCCTCTCTCCAGCACCTTCCTCCCTCCTGATGAGCCCTGACTACAGGTTGGTCCGCAGTCTCCATCCAGCCTTGTGCTGCCTGCTATCTCCTCCACATCTACTGCCTTCTCCTCTGCTCCTCCTGTCTCAGCAGTGCCCCCCCCTTGCTGGGTCCACAGCCTATGGCACAATTGGCACCACCACCTGCCTGGGACACTGAAGCTGAACTGGGGGTGACCCCATCGATGTCCCCCTACACCGTGCTGACCCAGGTCTCCCAGAGCCTACCTCCGCTCCCCCAGGATCCTGTGAGGAGTTCTACACACCCCTGCAATGGCAGTCACTAAATGCTCAACTGCCGTATGGCAGATTTTTCATCTCTGGTCACCTCCCTAGTTACTGCAGTCACGGAGGCATGTTGGGCGGAGATCTGAGCTGAACTTTCCTCGCTAAGGCAGGATATCCATCATATTGCATCTAGAGTGGACACCCTGGAGGGTGACCATGACCAGACCCATGCTTATATCTCCAAACTTCAGGTCTCTGTTTCCACCCAATGCCAGGAGGTTAAGGATATGCAGCGCCATCTGGAGGATTTGGATAATAGGGGAAGACGCAATAACATTAGAGTCAAGGGCCTCCCCGAGGCTACTGCAGACGAGGACCTGCATGTTACCTTGGAGGCAATCTTTAATTTCATGTTCTGCAGGAACCTCCCTCCCACAAGATCAAATTAGATCGTGCCCACAGGGGCCTGTGTCCTAAAGGTTCTGGTCCTCTTCCGAGGGATGTCATATGTTGTGTCCATGACTTCGCCTTAAAGCAGACTATCTTGTCTAAAGCTAGACATCTCAGAGAACTTGACTTTGATGGAGCTAAGATTCAACTTTACCAGGATCTCTCCTGGATCACTTTGCAGAAACTAAGACACCTGCGCCCTCTTCTTCAACTTCTGCGGGATCTTCAAATTCCGTACCGCTGGGGCTTCCCTTTTGCACTGACGGCCAGATTTGATGGCCGCTCTGCCACCCTGCGCACCTATGCTGATCTTCGGTCCTTCTGCGCTACCCTGGACATTCCTTCTCCGGAACTGATGGACTGGGAGCTGGCCTCTCCTCCCCTGGCTCCCCCTCAAGTGTGGTCGGTCTAGAAGCCAAAGAGACGTCAACTTCCTTCCCCTGGATCTGCGGGCAGGCGGCCATGGGTGGATCCCTCACCCCCCTGATTTTCTTGGATTATTGCTGCTTCTTCTGTTGTTTTTCTCCTTGATTTTCTTTCTCTAGGTTACGGAACGGCTCCTGTCACTACTGTTCCTGAACACTGAATTTGGCCCATGTCGCTTTCTTTTGCTTACTTATGTCGGTCCCTTAGTTGTTTTATACTATTTATAGCTTTAGTTGTACCTGTATGCCGGGTGGGGTGTTGCTATTGGGGGGAGATTTTAACATGATCTTCTCTGAACATGCTGACAGGATGTCTCTTGCCAGCACTCAGCTAGGTGCCCCTCAGCTTCATCTCGCCAGGGAATTCTGCCACTTTATTAGGTCAGCAGCCCTTTATGACCTTTGGCGGGTTGATAACCCGTCTGCTTGTTCCTACACGTTCTATTTCCATTTCCATAACTCTCAATCCAGGATAGACTATTTTTTCAGCAACACCCCGGCACTTCGTCTCCTTACTGGTGCAGATATTGGCCCCATATCATGGTCTGATCATGCCCCGGTCCAGGTTTCCCTGTCCTCCACTCCTCTCCCCAGTAGGCGCTGCCACTGTTGCTTTAATGAGTCTCTCTTACACTCTCTCCCATCGCGTGAGTTGCTCTGTGAGCATCTGGTGGTCTATTTTAATACTAATGGGTGATCAGTCTCCTCAGTTTCTACCCTCTGGGAGGCTCACAAGGCCGTAATGAGAGGGCACTGTATTGCCATGGCGACCCGGTTTAAGAAAGATAGAAAGGCTAGGGAGGTGGACCTGATGGCTCGGATACGCCCTTCTGTCATTCTCCTTCGCCAATTAGTTCTTGCCCGAGCTGATCTGCGCGATCTTGCTACGCATGCCACCTAGCGCCTCCTTCTCTATAGTAGGCAGCGATACTATGAGTGAGGTAACAAAGCCCACACACTCCTTGTTAAAACCCTCCAGGAACATCAGACCTCCTCTTTCCCCCATGATCCGTGACCCTCAAGGGATCCTCCACCACCACCCTGACAGCATCGCTTCTCTCTTTCAGGACTACTACACTAAGTTATAGAACCTCCCCACCCCTGCCACACCTTCCCCTTCTGTGGCACTGCCGGACTCGGGTTCCTACCTTGAATCCTGCTGTCTCCCCAGGCTCCCAACCTCGGCACTGGCCTCCCTGAACGCCCCTGTTACTGATGAGGAACTCACTGAAATCTTGAAGCATCTCCCAACAGTAAGTCCCAGATGTTTTCCCTTACTCTTATTATAAGACCTTTAGGGAGGACCTAGTTCCCCACCTGTCTTGCCTTTTTAATTCATTCTTTGAAGGGGCCCCCGTCCCTCACACCATGCTACACTCCCGTATTACCTTATCTCCCAAGCCGGGTAAGGACCATCAGGAATGCTCCAATTACCGCCCTACTGCCCTCTTGAACACTGACCTTAAGCTTTTTACTAAGCTTTTGGCTAACAGACTTAACGCTTGCCTTCCCTCTCTCATTCACAAGGACCAGATGGGTTTTGTCCCCTGCCATCAGGTGGGAGACAACACCAGAAGGGTTGTGGAGTTGATTGATGTTGCCAACCGTTCGGCTACCCCCCACTGTCATTCTTAGCCTTGATGCTGAAAAGGCTTTTGATCGCCTAGACTGGTCTTTCATATTGGCCACCCTTGAGAGATTTGGTTTCTTTGGGGCCTTTATGACAGCAATTAGATCCTTGTATTCTCTTTCCTCTGTGGTCGTAAAGCTTCCTAATGTCTCCCCCCCCTTTCCCATCTGAAATGGGACTCGTCAGGGGTGTCCCTTCTCCCCCCTCTTATTTGCCCTTTGTATTGAGCCACTGGCGTCTCAGATTAGGGCTAACCCTGATATCATGGGAGTAGCGGTCCGAGATAGGGAGTTTAAGGTCTCTTTATTTGCTGATGATGTCCTCCTAACCCTCACTAACCCCCACATCACCCTCTCGAACCTTCTCCAAAGTCTTAGGGTCTATGGTAGTCTATCCGATTACAGGGTCAACCCAAGCAAGACGGAAGCCCTCCCCCTTAATATCCCCGTTCCCACGTTGCGGCTGCTTCAATCTAATTATGACTTCCAATGGAGAGACCGCTCACTCCGTTACTTGGGCGTTCAGCTTTCTTCAACCTACTCTTCGTTGTACTCGGTTAATTATCCCCGTCTATTCCACGAACTTCACTCCCTCCTAAATAAGTGGCGCCCTCTCCGCATCTCGCTAATAGGACGTATTACGGCAGTTAAAATGACCCTCCTTCCGAAACTCCTTTACTATTTTGGGACGCTCCCGGTGGCAATGCCGCGCTCTGAATTATGGTCCCTTCAAAGGGCGATTTTCCAGTTTATCTGGAACGCGAAGCGTCATCGTATTCCCCGCTCCGTGATGTTGGCTGGCAGGTCTGAGGGGGGGCTGGCG
Source organism: Leptodactylus fallax (assembly GCA_947044405.1). Taxonomy (NCBI): domain Eukaryota; kingdom Metazoa; phylum Chordata; class Amphibia; order Anura; family Leptodactylidae; genus Leptodactylus; species Leptodactylus fallax. The sequence goes on along the minus strand of CAMRHE010000727.1, from coordinate 229,596 downwards.
GTGCCCCACATATTGTATTACTATTGGGCGGCCCATCTCCGAGCTATTCAGTTTTGGGCGGCATCCCAGGCCTACACAAAGTGGGTTGAAATCAAAAAACTTTGGTTAGCCCCTGTGCATCTGAATGCTTTTGTGGTCTCATGCTCCCCCCTCGCTTGCCATCCCACTCCTGGGGCCCATCGCCTTTACCCGAGCGGTGTGGACTACTTGTTCTAAGCTATTTCCCTTGGCCTCTCCTTCCTCCGCCATGATTTTGTTCCTGTACAATCCGCTCCTCCTGTCCTCTGCTATGGTGCGGCCCTGGAGCAGGTTAGGCCTGTTCCGTATTGCTGATCTGGTCGATCCCTTGACCCTAGAGCTAAGGCCTTTTGACTACTTCACCTCTGTCCTACACTTGCCGACTACTGAATGGTTTCACTACCAGCAAATTTCTCATTTTGTCCTGACCCAGTCTGGATCCCCTCATGTATCCTTACCCACGGCCTTTAAGAAACTGCGTCGTGCTGGCACCTCTACTAGAGGACTTATCACTAGTATTTACAGACTCCTGTCCTCTCCTGAGGGCCGACCCCCCCTACGTCACAGATATATGGCCAGATGAAATGAGGCAGATGTTGCCTGAGCAGTGGCAAATCATCTGGTCTCTGTTATGGCCCCGAACCAAATGAAACATAAACAAGCACACATAATAAACGTGTTTATTAAAGAAACACAAAACAAATAAAGGGCAGACAAAATAACTGAGAAAGTAAAACAAAGTAGGCAGGAGAAAATAATAATAGAAATCGCCCTGCGATCCGCCCCGACTAATCCTGCCTGACACCAGTGTTTTCCTCTGAAAAGAGGACACCTCACAGGAACCTAACTAGAATCCCTGTGAGCTGACCCTGAAATTAAACATACAATAAACCAGCAGTCCCCTGCACTGACCACCCGACAGCTAAATCCAAGAATCCACATACACAGTGAATTGCATACAAAACCTGAGAACCAGGCCTCACAGCACAGGTATGGCTGGACAAACAAGTATAACCAGCAGTGTGAAATAGCGAAGCCCCAGTTTATATAGCACCACAGAGGGTGTGGCAGAGGCACCGGGAAAAACCCCTCCCCAAGGCAGAAAGTACAGACAGAGAAGATTTAACCCCTGCCCGTCTGGACCAACTACCTAACAGTACCCCCCTTAAAGGAGGTGCCTCCGGACCGGGCTTCAATGGAAACCTGCGGTGGAAGGCCCTAATGCACCGCTTAGCAAAAATGTCTGACGACGAAACCCATGATCTCTCCTCAGGCCCATAGCCTTTCCAATGGACCAGATACTGAATGCGTCCGTAAAAGAGCCGGGAGTCCTCAATAGAGCGAACCACGAACTGCAGCTCTCCATTAACCAAGACAGGTGGGGGTGGTGAAACTGAATCACTGCCTGAGGAAGAAATATACCTCTTTAGTAAGGACACATGAAAGGCATTGGTTATCCCCATAGAGTCAGGCGCAAACGAACTGAGACAGGGTTAATTATCTCTACCATTTCAAATGGACCAATATATTTGGGACCAAGTTTGAAGCATGGTATTTTTAGTCTAATATTCCGTGTAGAGAGCCAAACCCTATCTCCCACAGAGAACTTATGGGATTCTGATCGTTTACTGTCAGCAAAAAATTTAGCTTTACCCCTAGCTCTAATTAGATTTTTCTTGACCTCAGACCAGACTGAAGCTAGTTTAGCAGAGAACTGATCCTCCCCTGGGACATCCGAACTAGCTAAAGACAGCGGACCAAAGGACGGATGAAACGCATAATTACAAAAAAAAAGGAGAGGTCCCAGTAGATTCCAAAGAACGATTATGTAAAGCAAACTCAGCTAATGGTAAAAATTCTTTCCACTTAAACTGATCTGAGCTCACAAAGCACCTTAAATATTGTTCCAAACTTTGATTTAACCTTTCAGTCTGACCGCTGGATTGTGGGTGATTAGATGAAGAAAAGGATAAAGAGATGTTAAGGTGTTTACAAAACGCCCTCCAGAACCTGGAAACGAACTGCACTCCCCTATCTGACACAATATCAGACGGTACCCCATGAAGCCGTACAAAATTTTCCACAAATGATCTAGCCAACAGAGGGGCAGACGGCAATTTGGGCAAAGCCACCAAATGGCACCATCTTACTAAACCGATCCGTGATTACCCAAATTACCGTACATCCCTCAGAAACTGGTAGATCAGTGATGAAATACATACAGATGTGCGTCCAAGGCTTCTCAGGAATAGGCGATGGGCACAATTTCCCCGCAGGAAATCCTCTAAGGGACTTCGACCTGGCACATACCTCACAGGACTCCACATACCTCGTAGTGTCCCTTCTGACAGATGGCCACCAAAACGACCTGGAGATTAACTTCAATGTATTAGAAATACCAGGGTGACCCGAGAGGACTGAATCATGAGCCTCCTGTAATAATAACAATCGAAGGTTCAGAGGAACAAAAAGCTTATCATTACGGGTGTTGGCAGGAGCCAAGCTTTGTGCTTCCGAAATCTCCTTGTGAAGGTCAGTAGAAATCACGGCCACTACCACTCCCTTGGCCAATATCTGTGAAGGGATCTCATCACAGGGTGCAGCCTCAAATGACCGGGACAGGGCGTCCGCCACCACATTCTTCGAACCTGGTCGGTAGGTAACTAGAAAGTTAAACCTGGAAAAGAACAAAGACCAACGAGCCTGACGAGGATTTAACGTCTTAGCTGACTGTAGATACATCAAATTTTTATGGTCCGTGAAAACCGTCACTTTATGCACGGCACCTTCTAAAAAATGTCTCCATTCTTCAAAGGCTAACTTAATCGCTAGCAACTCTCTGTCACCCACATCGTAATTACATTCTGTTTTCGAAAATTTCTTTGAGAAGAAGGCACAAACCCGCAGGTTACGGCCCTCAGCATCTCCTTGAGACAAAACCGCTCCAACCCCTACACTAGAAGCGTCCACTTCAACAAAAAATGGTAAGGAGTTGACGGGTTGGACCAAAACAGGTGCCGAAGCAAAGCGTTGCTTAAGCGATCGGAACGCTCTCTCAGCCTCCGGCGGCCACTCCGAAATCTTGGCTCCCTTTTTGGTCAAATCTGTCAAAGGCTTAACAATCAACGAAAAATTCTTAATAAATTTACGGTAAAAGTTAGCAAACCCTAGAAACCTCTGTAAGGCTTTGAGGTTCTCGGGTTGAACTCAGTCTAAAATAGCCTTGACCTTACTTAAATCCATCTTGAACCCGTTCTTCGAAATGACAAACCCCAAAAAAAGAAATCTCCTGGACACAAAAAACACACTTTTCCACTTTCACACTAAGTGAATTCTCTTTTAGAACAGACAAGACGGACCGAAGGTGTTCACAGTGAGACTCGTAATTAGGAGAAAAGATGAGGATATCATCTAAGTACACAACCAGGAAGTGACCAATAAAAGGACGTAATATGTCATTCATAAACTCCTGGAAGATTGCAGGGGCATTAGTAAGCCCAAAGGGCATAACCAGACTCTCGAAATGACCCAGGGGCGTGTTAAATGCTGTCTTCCACTCGTCTCCCTCCCGTACTCTTATCAAATTGTATGCCCCACGGAGATCTAATTTAGAAAACCACTGGGACCCCACCAGTTGATTAAATAAATCGGGAATAAGAGGAAGCGGGTAAGGATTACGCACAGTAATTTGGTTCAATTCCCGAAAATCAAGGCAAGGACGTAGTCCGCCATCTTTCTTTTTAACAAAAAAAAACCCAGCTGCTAACGGAGAGTTAGAGGGTCTTATGTGACCCTTCTTCAAACTCTCTGAGAAATCTTTTAAAGCCTCTCTTTCAGGGACAGAAATGTTATATAACCTGCTTTTGGGGTATTTACAGCCAGGCACCAGATCAATCCTGCAGTCATACGGTCTATGAGGAGGAAGTTGGTCACTAGAGGTGGGAGAGAATACCTGTGAAAAGTCAGACAGAAATGAAGGGACATTAGGTAACACTAAGGCTACAAGATGACTAGGCATACACTCTTTCTTACACTCAAGAGACCATTTGACAATTTCTCCCGTACGCCAATCAACCACAGGATTGTGTTTTTTAAACCAAGGATAACCAAGTACGATGGCCGCCGGCAACGAGTCAAGAACATACAAATCCACACTTTCTAGGTGGAACAAACCAATCTTCAGCTTAACCCCTACAGAGATAGCTTTAATCCAGCCCAAAGGTCCAGCATCAATACCAGCAATAGGAATGGGTGTCTCCAGGAGGGTTATTTTTAAGTCAAGATCTGTCGCGCACTTAGAATCAATCAAATTGACCCCGGCACCACAATCAAAAAACACCCGTACAGGATGCTCTTTATTCTCAAGGATAATTTCAGCAGGGAGGATCATCTTGGAGCCACTGGTCCAAGCAATACATCTACCTAACGGGAGATCCCCATAGCTCGTTAGGTTCATTAGTTTAAAGCCTTCTTAGGACGGGATAGCTCCGGACAATCTCTTACAAAATGACCCGGACGCCCACAATAGAAACATTGGCCAGCAGCCAAACGTCTCTTCTTTCTGTCCTCAGACTGTAAAGAACTCAGCCGCATGGGCTCTACAGAAGGCTCCGCCCCCTCCCCTGGCGAGTGAGGAGAGTCACTCAGTCCCATTTCTACTGCTCTCAGACGTAAACGTCTGTCTACCCGAATAGCTAAACTCATGGCTTCCTCCAAAGAGGACGGGGGAGAAAACTGTAGCATGAGATCTTTTACTCGGTCGGACAACCTGGCACAAAATTGACTCCGAAGAGCCGGATCGTTCCACTTAGTATCAATGGACCATTTACGAAAAGCTGCACAGTAATCCTCTGCAGAACTCCTCCATTGAGAGAGGTGACGCAGCTTACTCTCAGCTAAATGCAAACGGTCTGGGTCATCGAACAGTAACCCGAGTCCAGAAAAAAAAACATCTACAGACTGCAGTGTGGGGGAATCAGGGGGTAAAGAAAAAGCCCAAACCTGAGGATCTCCCTGTAAACGGGATATAATAATTCCCACCCGCTGACTCTCATTACCAGAAGAGATTGGCTTTAGTCTAAAATACAACTTGCAGGGCTCTCTAAATGAGAAAAACTCAGAGCGCACCCCCGAGAAGCGATCCGGAAGATCCACTCGGGGGTTCAAATCCCGACACCCCCTCCCTAAACACCCCGCTCACTTGCTGTATGTTTTGCTGCTGGACCTGAGTCTGAAGCGAATCGACTTTCAGGGTCAACGCCTGAAGGTGAGCGGTTAACTGCTCCATAGGATCCATCTGAGGAAAAAAAAGAAAAAAAACAAAGGAAAAAAAAAAAGGGGTAGAGAATTAATAAATGGTCGGCTGGTTATTCTGTTATGTTTGGCCCCGAACCAAATGAAACATAAACAAGCATGCAAAATAAACTGTGTTTATTAAAGAAATACAAAACAAATAAAGGGCAGACAAAATAACTGAGAAAGTAAAACAGAGTAGGCAGGAGAAAATAACAATAGAAATCGACCTGCGATCCGCCCTGACTTATCCTGCCTGACGCCAGAGATTTCCTCTTAAAAGAGGACACCTCACAGGAACCTTACTAGAATCCCTGTGAGCTGACCCTGAAAATAAACACACCATAAACCAGCAGTCCCCTGCACTGACCACCCAACAGCTAAATCCCAGAATCCACATACACAGTGAATTGCATACAAAACCTGAGAACCAGGCCTCACAGCACAGGTATGGCTGGACACACAAGTATAACCAACAGTGTGAAATAGTGAAGCCCCAGTTTATATAGCACCACAGAGGGTTTAGCAGAGGCACCGGGAAAAACCCCTTCCCAAGGCAGAAAGTACAGACAGACAAGATTTAACCCCTGCCCGTCTGGACCAACTACCTAACAGTCTCGAGCAGCTAAGTCTTCGTCCTGTATCACATTCCGGGAAACCCAATACAAAATCCTCATGCACTGGTATCATACGCCAGCATTGCTCCATACCCTAAATCCTACTATTCCCTCTTCATGTTGGTGCTGCCAGGCCCCGCTGGGGACGGTGCACCATATTTTCTGGGATTGCCCCGTCCTCCGCCCATTTTGGTTGGAGGTTAAACTCCTTACTGATGCTTTCTTTGTGCAGGGTGTCCCGTTGAACCCCCTCACTTACCTTCTCAATTGGCCCACAGGCACTTAGGCAAGAGGACGTTTAAACTGTTCCTCTTCTTGTGCACTGCCACGAAGACCCTTATTGCCCTCCACTGGAGGGAGGTTCTCCCTCCCACGGAGCCAGAGTTGACTGCTCGCATGAAGGATGTTCGGAGTCTTGAATGTCTGACTGCAACCCTTAACCATACTGTGGATGCATTCAATGCCGACTGGTCACATTGGAACACCTATTGTACTGTTCATGGTCTCTGACTCATGCTCTCTCTGTTTCCCCTCCCCCCTTGTCTCCTTCTTTGTTTGTGGGTATGTGTTTTATTATTGGTTTTTGTATCTTTTGAAATTGTTTTATTTTGCTGGACTGTTGTGCCACATGTTGTGGCTCTTTCTACACCACTGTATGTCATCTTGTTAATAATTCTTAATAAAAATGACAGTTAAGCATAAAGTCTGTGTTCTGTATTCCATCCGTTTAGTGGGGTTTCTGACTGGATGAATACAGGTAATGTCAGTCTACCTCTTCCTCTATGTAATGCCCACAGGGTTAATAGAAGCTGAGGTATGAGCAGCTGATTGCATGGCACCCTACAGTAGCGCTCTTTAACCTGTCCCTCTGATGCTTGTAAGATACAGGTGGCCACTATGGTTCTCATGGATTATCCTCCACTGCTGGCTCAAGGAGCTTCTAGGGTAAAAGACCTTCAAGCTCAAACCATAACCTTGCTTCTTTAATGGGCTAGCTATAGGAGAGGGTCGCATCTAACCTCACCGTAACTCTAGGTGCTTCTTGGAGGAGTTTGTAAAACTAATGCAGTGTAAATGTAGCAGAGTTGAGCCTATAATTGTACACAGTGTGTTGTGGCATCAACCAGGGTCCTCCATAGGCCTGCTGGCAAATCTACTGAGACATCATAATGAACTGCTATGGTGCAAAACCGAATAAGAGAGGATGCACTCAGACATTTTCTACAGTTACCTGCCTGCTGCTCTGCTCCATTACAACACAGCTGTAACAAGTGACTCCAGTTCAACTGCATTGTCTTTTGGTTGTCTGGGGTAGTCTGAAGCTCCAAGCTGATCTGTACTTGACAGGTCCTTAAGACCAGGGACCTACATTGCAAAAATATCTGCATTTTACATTACCTGAAAAGTGCATGGGAATCTGGCTAATCCCATTCACACATTACAGAAAAAAAAATCTGCAGTGAAAATCGCAGTATGTCAATTATACCTACAGAAATGCTGGCGTTTTCCATATAGGTATAATAGAGGCAGAAAGTCTGCACTTTCTGTGAAAAATTATGCAGTCTTTTACGCAACATTTTTTGGCTGCGGCTCGCTACGTGGGGCTTTAGCCTAAAGGGGTTTTCTGGCACTTACCAATTAATGAGAAATTCTTAGAATAGGTCACCAATTAAAGATTGGCAGGGGTCTGACACCTAGGCCACCAGACAAACCGCTGTTTGCAGTGTTTGGGTGAGCACTGCAGATTCTTTACTACTTACCAAGTACAGCATCATACATCTGTATAGGGGCTAAACTTGGTGTCACAGCTCAGCTCATAGACATGAATGGGAGTCAGCTGCAATCAGATCATGTGACCATTGAACGTGACATCACATGGCCATGAAACCGAAGCAGCACTCAGAGAGCACCACTGCCACTTCAAACAGCTGATCCACGAGGGTCCCAGGTCTTGTATCCCCAGGTATCTTCAATTGATGTAACCATCAGACATCTGTGACATCCCTTCCTGCTCTGTAGCTTACGTAGTGTTTAACAAATTTCCTCTTCTGCCAGCTGCATGCACTCTGCAACTATTACTGCTAATACTGCTCCATGTCAGTCACTTCCACTGGCATTTCAACCAAAAACTGGAGGAAACTACCTGAGAAGAAGCCAAGAGCTGTCAGTATTAGTGCAAGGGCAGATAGAACAGGAAGTGCAGTTTCATCCAGTAGCTGAAGATGTCAGAAAATGGAGCGTCATCTTAACAGTAGTAAGATTTCTCCATTTTGTTATTATCTATGGTGTTGGGGTGAATGTTTAAGTCTTCTGCATCTTGGCTGCTCTTTGCTTTCAAATTTCTTTCTTAAATCACCATAAACCTTATTATTCCACTGTCCACTGAATCATCCAGTGTCATTCTGCATTGACTGGACCCAAAGTGAGTCAGACATCTCTCCTAACTATGGATGGGTGGACCGCTGAGGTTTTATTTCTTACACAACCGTGTCTCCTTCAAATTCTTCACTGAGACAGATCACTGGTAGTGATGTGACACCGGCTGAACTATCTATTTCTTCTAGTCAAAGCAGTTTTTCCTCCTTTTTCTCATGAGCATTGTGTGTAAGTAGAGGAGGAAGACATGACTGGTTGTGGTGGAGGTAGTAATGGCAGGGGGTTTGGTACTACTACTACTGGTAGATGCTCTGCTATGGGAGCTAGAAAAATATCTGGAGGTGGAAATTTTTAAGGTGTGCATGGCCATGATGATGGGTTACAAAAGATGATGATGACATTTCCGAAAATGATGCTCTTGAGGATAGGACCTGGCAACCGGATCAGATGAAAAGGGTGGTGGCAGTGCTGATATTAATAATTCCAGTCATTGCGCAGGCCCAACATCCAAAAAGCCTGCCCTGGGGAGACCTAGGAGAATCTCACAGGGTGGTAGCGGCAGACATGTTTCCGCTGCTGGCGGCAGGAGCAACTACACATGGTCATCTCCCGTGTGGGAATTTTTTGCAAATTGCCAAACAATAACTCCATGGTGATGTATAAGATCTGCAAGCAAAAATGTAGCTGTGTCCGTGCAGGAACAAATGTAGGAACGACATCTATATGTAATCACATGAAAAGGCATCATTCTTATTTGGAAAAATAGACTTGACAGTGGCACTGTCAGGGAAAGTGAGCAAGACTGTTCTCCTACTCTTTCTTCCTGTGATCTTCCTATATATATATATATATATATATATATATATATATATATATACAGTACAGACCAAAAGTTTGGACACACCTTCTCATTCCAAGAGTTTTCTGTATTTTCATGACTATAAAAATTGTAGATTCACACTGAAGGCATCAAAACTATGAATTAACACATGTGGAATAATATACTTAACAAAAAAGTGTGAAACAACTGAAAATATGTCTTATATTCTAGGTTCTTCAAAGTAGCCACCTTTTGCTTTGATTACTGCTTTGCACACTTTTGGCATTCTCTTTATGAGCTTCAAGAGGTAGTCACCTGAAATGGTCTTCCAACAGTCTTGAAGGAGTTCCCAGAGATGCTTAGCACTTGTTGGCCCTTTTGCCTTCACTCTGCGGTCCAGCTCACCCCAAACCATCTGGATTGGGTTCAGGTCTGGTGACTGTGGAGGCCAGGTCATCTGGCGTAGCACCCCATCACTCTCCTTCTTGGTCACATAGCCCTTACACAGTCTGGAGGTGTTTGGGGTCATTGTCCTGTTGAAAAATAAATGATGGTCCAACTAAACGCAAACCGGATGGAATAGCATGCCGCTGCAAGATGCTGTGGTAACCATGCTGGTTCAGAATAAATCCCCAACAGTGTCACCAGCAAAGCACCCCCACACCATCATACCTCCTCCTCCATGCTTCACGGTGGGAACCAGGCATGTAGAGTCCATTCGTTCACCTTTTCTGCGTCGCACAAAGACACGGTGGTTGGAACCAAAGAACTCAAATTTGGACTCATCAGACCAAAGCCCAGATTTCCACAGGTCTAATGTCCATTCCTTGTGTTCTTCTTGTGCTTGTTGCCTGTCCTTAGCAGTGGTTTCCTAGCAGCTATTTTACCATGAAGGCCTGCTGCACACAGTCTCCTCTTAACAGTTGTTGTAGAGGTGTGTCTGCTGCTAGAACTCTGTGTGGCATTGACCTGGTCTCTAATCTGAGCTGCTGTTAACCTGTGATTTCTGAGGCTGGTGACTTGGATGAACTTATCCTCCGCAGCAGAGGTGACTCTTGGTCTTACTTTCCTGGGGCAGTCCTCATGTGAGACAGTTTCTTTGTAGCGCTTGATGGTTTTGGCCACTGCACTTGGGGACACTTTCAAAGTTTTCCCAATTTTTCGGACTGACTGACCTTCATTTCTTAAAGTAATGATGGCCACTCGTTTTTCTTTACTTAGCTGCTTTTTTCTTGCCATAATACAAATTCTAACACTCCATTCAGTAGGACTATCAGCTGTGTATCCACCTGACTTCTGAACAACACAACTGATGGTCCCAACCCCATTTATAAGGCAAGAAATCCCACTTATTAAACCTGACAGGGCACACCTGTGAAGTGAAAACCATTTCAGGTGACTACCTCTTGAAGCTCATCAAGAGAATGCCAAGAGTGTGCAAAGCAGTAATCAAAGCAAAAGGTGGCTACTTTGAAGAACCTAGAATATAAGACATATTTTCAGTTGTGTCACACTTTTTTGGTAAGTATATAATTCCACATGTGGTAATTCATAGTTTTGATGCCTTCAGTGTGAATCTACAATTTTTATAGCCATGAAAATACAGAAAACTCTTGGAATGAGAAGGTGTGTCCAAACTTTTGGTCTGTACTGTGTATAAATATATATATATATATATATATATATATATATATAGTCCTTGGACCTAGGAGGTTTTTATATATTGAACTGCTTTGCACACTAAGGCATGCCATGGACTAGAATGACATATGAGCTCAGGGCTAGAGATGAGCAAATTTCTCAAAAGTACGAATCGAAGTTCCAAAACAATTCGCTACCATCTGAATTACTTCGCGGCGAATAAACAGCTATTTCCAGGCTGCAGAGAGCCGGGGTGGGCGGCAAAATGGCAGAAGCCCTTGGATGCCGCGGTCATGTTTCTCTCTCTCTTTCTCTCCATCACAGACAACTTTTATTGATGTGGAAGGATATGCTAACAAGCAAAGACATGCCTACCCAATTACATCACTAGAGAATATCTTGTGACCGTCTGATGTCACAAAGGTCCTTACTAAATATTTGTTATCACGAAGTATTAGGAAATCCGGAATCGTGGAGAATCGAAGATTTCCTGAAATTCGGATCGAATTCCACTTCTGCAGAATCGATTCGCTCATCTCTACTCAGGGCATATCAAAATAGGGAGCTGATTTGATTTTAAGACATCTATTGATTCCCTTTTTCTTTAGATTGTCTTGTCTATCTTGGTGTGTTGATGTGCATGACATGTAATCTCTCCTGAGCAGGAGACCTGAAGTTAAGTAATTTCTCCTGTTCTTAGTATATTTGCTAGCTTATTATTCTTTCTTTTATAAAATTACTTGACTTGGTGGTGAGTGGCATTTTTGATGTACTAACTTTTAAGCCCAGCTGTAAAACACACCTCATAGATTGTAATCTCTTCTGAGCCAGGCCTTCACTCCTAGCATATACATTGTTTAGTTTTGTTACTCTGTAAAGCTGTGCTTTTGTATGAGCAAATCTTAAAAAAAAATAACTGTGTTATATCCAAACGGTTTCTTGTTGTTCACTCAATAGACAGTCTGGTCTGCATTAGTCTTAAAAAACATTTTATAATGTTATGTTTTTTTTTTTTCCACAAAATATTTTAAATGTTACTGTATGCCCAAGTGTGTATAAATAAATATATATTTATGAACATGAACCCCTTGACTTATAAAGTTCTGTGCGACATGTTTTTTCATGTTATTCTTCTATTATTATTCTAGTACCGTAGATTTATTTACTAATCATGAGAATTTTCACTTTAAATAAGACATTTTGTGTAGATTTAAAATAAATTTTTACTTTACCAATCTGTTCCCTTGAGTCTTGAGACTCATATGAGCTTGCGGTGCCTGGCAGAGATATTGTCCTTTAGATGGATTTCAGGTGCTGGCGGTAGACCGGACGCCTCTAATTAGCGGCACAGCTCTCACTCTTGTCACCTTGTGTAAACATCTTGTACGGGCGCTGCAATGTGCAGGTCATGTAAGGTGAAGTCTCAGCTGTAGCTTTATGTATTACATGAGAGATATCAGGGGTCCTCAGGAAAATGAAATATATATCACCGTTTCCTGTTAGATTGTCAAATGACATGAACTGATCAAGTGAGAAGGATGTTCTACATTGTATAAGAGCTGTCTGTCATTATCTGAAAGTCCCACCTGCTAAGATGGATACTGTATAGGTATGGTCTATGAAGGGACTACATACTGTAGATAGCCTGTTAGGGAATTTCCAATTAAGCAATTCCCCAGTAGCTGCTGCTGGAACCTGGGAGGAAGGGGAATGATGGAGACAGTGAGTCCTGATGCTTGACCCACCCCCTGTCCCAACCTACTTGCCTCAACTACCCTAAGTGGTAGAGGACAACTGGGCGATGGTCCCTTCTTATAATACAAGTGAATACACCAATCGTAGACAAGACAAACAAACAGGCACGGGTAATCGAGAGAACCAAGGCTCAGAACCAAGGCAGCAAAGTACAAAATCAGAACCAGAAGACTAGTCAAAGGGAAATGCCAAGGTCAGAATATAGATAATAAGAGAAACAGTATAAGGCTTAGCACGCGGAGAGAGACTAATAGCAAGCAACCAAGAGAGGGTTGGAAAACTATATAAAGGGTATCAAGAATCCGCCCCAGGCTTGATTGGCAAGGAAGGATGTCAATCAAAAGAGCACCAAATGTTAACTCTTTAGAAACCAGAGGAACTCAGAGCCCTGGCTAGACTGGCACACTGCAACGAATACTCAGCTGTGCTAAAACAGCAGTAGGCCCAGGAGCAGAGGATAATAAATGGACACGCCTCCTGCGCCGTAGCATGCGACCGGAGGATGGTGCAGAAATCCGAAAGGGCAAAAATGTTACATAGCCATAGACAGTGAGAAGTATTATAGTATATTGTACGAGTCATCAAACATCTGCAAGTCCTGCCTGCTAAGATGGATATAGGTATTGTCTATGAAAGGAATACATACTGTAGACAGCCATATCAGTCAGAAGTATTATAGTATATTGTAAATCAAATATCTGCCAAGTTCAATTTCCAAATAAATGTAAAAAGCAGAACAAAATAAAAGAATTACAAATTTCTATCCCCATTTTACAAACAACAATAAACTGGAATTACCACATCAGAAAATGCCTAAAATATAAAGTGTATATAAGTATATAACCTGTGTGGTAAAGTTGCATTTACTCACATGACAGCTCACCCCACAAAACAGCCCAAATTTTCATACATAGAAATATGAAAAGTTCAGGTCATCAGAATTTGGGATGGAAAAAAAAAAGTTTGCATTATTTTTTAGTTGTAGTAAAGTATAAATAACTATATAAATTGCTATCACTGGAATCTTACAAATCCACACAATTCATATACATACTGCACAGTGAATCTCACAAAAGTAAAACCACCAGAATTGTGTTTTTTTCCTATTTCACCTTAATATCATTTTTTTTTACCATTATATGATATGGAAAATTAAATGGGCCTAATAGAATTTGCAAATTATTCCACAAAAAAACAGACTAAATGCAAAACTAAAACCAGCTCCTTAAAGTGTAACTAAACTTTTGGACAACTTGTGATTTCTGGCACTATATATGTCATTAATACATTCTGTAATATTCTTTATTAGCACATTGTGTCTCCTTTCTGTGACATCCTTTATTCTTCCCCTTGATTCTGTATTGGGATCTGTTCCTGCCAACTGAATGTTCCTGTGTATGGAGCTATATCTTCAGCGTAATAAAACGTAGAAACTTGCTTTTGGTGTTATATGAGAGGAGATTCTCTGCAGTGCTAGCTATATCATTTCCAGAGATATCACTGGTTAAAAACACAGTCGGGATTGGGATTTTTATATCATATATATTATACAGCTGCATAGAAATATCCTAATCCCCACTGTGTTTTCAACCAGTTATATAGTTACATAGTAGATGAGGTTGGATGAAGACATCAGTCCATCAAGTCCAACCTATAACCCTACAGTCCCCTACAGTGTTGATCCAGAGGAAGGCAAAGAAAACCCCATGAGGCTTATGCCAATTGCCCCATTTCACGTGAAAAAATTCCTTCCCGACTCCAATCTGGCAATCAGTATAAAACCCTGGATCAACGTGCCCTTAAAATCTAAAACCCATAACCCATAATATTGTTCTGTTTGAGAAAGGCATCCAGGCCCTCTTTGAACTTGTTCAATGAATCCACCATCGTCACTTCCTGGGGCAGAGACCTCCATAGCCTCAATGTTCTTACTGTAAAGAATCCTCTTCTATGTTGCTGGTGAAACTTTCTCTCCTCCAGTCGTGGGGGATCTCCCCTTGTCACTGTCACTGGCCTAGGTGTGGAGGACATCCCCTTGTCCTGGCCTAGGTGTCGAGGACGTCCCCTTGTCAATGTAACTGGTCTAGGTGTGGAGGACGTCCCGTTGTCACTGTCACTGGTCTTGGTGTAGAGGATGTCCTCTTGTCATTGTCACTGGCCTAGGTGTAGAGGATGTCCCCTTGTCACTGTCACTGGTCTAGGTGTAGAGGATGTCCTCTTGTCACTGGTCTAGGTGTAGAGGATGTCACCTTGTCACTGGTCTAGATGTGGAGGATGTCCCCTTGTCACTGTCACTGGCCTAGGTGTAGAGGATGTCCCCTTGTCACTGGTCTAGGTGTAGAGGATGTCACCTTGTCACTGTCACTGGTCTAGATGTGGAGGACGTCCCCTTGTCACTGACACTGGCTTAGGTGTGGAGGACGTCCCCTTGTCACTGTCACTGGCCTAGGTGTGGAGGACATCCCCTTGTCACTGGTCTAGATGTGGAGGATGTCCCCTTGTCACTGTCACTGGCCTAGGTGTAGAGGATGTCCCCTTGTCACTGGTCTAGGTGTAGAGGATGTCACCTTGTCACTGTCACTGGTCTAGATGTGGAGGACGTCCCCTTGTCACTGACACTGGCTTAGGTGTGGAGGACGTCCCCTTGTCACTGTCACTGGCCTAGGTGTAGAGGACATCCCCTTGTCACTGGTCTAGGTGTAGAGGATGTCCCCTTGTCACTGTCACTGGCCTAGGTGTGGAGGACGTCCCCTTGTCACTGTCACTGGCCTAGGTGTAGAGGACGTCCCCTTGTCACTGGCCTAGGTGTAGAGGACATCCCCTTGTCACTGGTCTAGGTGTAGAGGATGTCCCCTTGTCACTGTCACTGGCCTAGGTGTAGAGGACATCTTCTTGTCACTGTCACTGGCCTAGGGGTAAAAAGATCATTAGAAAGTTCTTTGTGCTGTCCCTTCATGTATTTGTACATTGTTATTAGATCTCCCCGTAGATGTCTTTTCTCTAAACTGAATAACTCCAAGTTTGTTAATCTATCGTTGTCCTCCAATCCACCCATTCCCCTAATAATTTTGGTTGCCCTTCTTTGCACTCTTTCTAGTTCGATTATGCCCTTCTTGTATACTGGGGCCCAGAATTGTGCACAATAGTCTAAGTGTGGCCGTACCAGTGATTTGTATAGAGACATAACTATGTTCTTGTCATGAGAATCTAGACCTCTTTTGATGCATCCCATAATTTTATTTGCCTTGGCAGCAGCTGCCTGGCACTGGTCACTAAAGGTAAGCTTATTGTCCACCACAATCCCCAAGTCTTTTTCATTGGCAGTCTTACCCAGTAAATTACTATTAAGTACATAATCAGACATTTTATTTTATGTCTCTGGAAATAATACAGGTATCACTGCAGCCTTAGTGTCATATGATAGAAGAGAATCTCCTCTCTCTCATTTGTCATTGCCTATCACCTACTGGTTTAGAGTTAAGTGGTTTTTCCCTTTTAACAATAGTCTGAAACAAGGTCTATAACATAGTGTATGTGTATTTATAAATCCCTCTTATGGTGGGTATGATTGAAATACAACTATACTAGTCTATATGCCATCCATTTAATGTATAGACAAGCAATTTTCCCCCATAGGTAATGGGTAGTGTGATATGCAACTCCCATACAGGGGACATTATTTGAATAAACTACACTAGTATATAGTTGGATGTTTCAACTTTCCCACCACTAAGTACAATATGTAGCAGATATAGAGACAATAGTTGATGTCGAGTGACCATAGTAACCAACTATCTACTATCGCTCGCCTTAAATACAACTTTGTCAGGCACCACTATGATAAATATGTATCAAAATATAGCGGGTCTAGTGACATTTTCAAGTAAGCAGATTTTGGTAATGCTATACTTCGGAAGGGGCTCACAATATTTACATTACAGTTACCATAGCTACTAGCCTCGATCCCGCTCAGCCAATAAGCAGCAAGGGGCAGGGAATATGACACACCCCTCCCACTCAGACGTGAGCGAGGAGATGCAGGTAAGTAGCAGGTAAGTGAAGCAGCCTATAAATGCTCCATAGTAAGCAGCATTCGGCGGCTCTCTCTTAAGTACCGGCAACCACCATCAGGGCCCCAGGAACTGCAGCTTTAACTGTATCCTTATATCTTCTCCTGATGTGCCCCTTTTAATAGACAATAAGGAGGGCGAAAGGCGTAGATAGTTAATAACGAAACCATAATTAATGGAAAAGGACTGACCTACTGGTGGGCTTATATGCTAATGGGCCAAGACATATTCTATGGGCTATTGTATATCAGACTATAGCTATTGTAGAACAAGTAATGATAAGACAGCTTATACTGTATAATACCCATATTTGTTTAAAGGGTTGCTCCACTCACACTGAGTTTTACAAATTCCCTGTAGAGGTATTATATCTGAGAGAAGGTGCTGCTCTTTGTACATATCCCTGGCAGCACATGCTATATAGGTCGAGAGAGTTGCATTACTTGAACCTGTCCATTATATGGATTGTTAGAGGGTTCTCGTTTCTATCATGGCTCAAAGCATTTCATCATGTTAGTAACCATGGGTCATTGCTAGATTAAAAATCTTAGATGGGGGAAGAAGGGGATCCTTGAAATTTTTATAGTACTTGTGAGAGAAACCATCTAGGTGAGGAAATTTATTGTTAGGGGCTAGTTGAATGATTTAAAAGATCTCCTGCAAAGTTATTTAGTTGGTTCAGGGTGAGGGAGTGGAGATGAAGGGTAGTCAGGAAAGAAACAATTGCCTTATGCAATGCAATGGATAGAGGCGGCATCCTTTAATTGTAGAGGGAGGCATAGTAAGAGGCAACCCTTTGCAATATCTGTAGGATGAGTTCTTTTCAAGGATTTATTATATTCTATTCAGAGGTCCTATTTCTTTGCGGTTTAACCTTAATAGACATGTATGGAGCAGGTTTGGTATTAGATACATAGTGAGGTTTTTTTTGTAGAAGAGTAATACGTAATATGTCATAGTCCGCCATTAGGACTGTTCAAAGCTCTTGCCAAACAGTTATTAGTTTCTCAAGTATCTGCTGAGTTAGAGTTACTTATATTTGAGACTCAAGAACAGACGAGCGATCCAAAAGGATATCTGTGTGGGAGACTTTCTGTTTTTTCAACAAACCTCTAATAACTGCCGTATAAACGATAAGATAATCCTTTAATAGTCCCACCATGAGGAAATTTAGTGTATTACAGCAGCATAGATAATGCAAAATACAAATACAATATATACAGAAAGCTAGAGGCATTACAGTGACAGTAGGTGCAGATAAAAAGGTACAGGTAAAAAAAGTAGTACAGGGGATACCACAACTTAAAGATCTTTCAGGTCTCTGTATGGAGTGATCTCCGCTTAGGTCGGTGTTGGTTGTACAGCCTGACCGCAGCGGGGAGGAAAGACTTCCGATAGCGCTCCTTCTCACACTTAGGGTGGAGCAGTCGGTCACTGACAGTACTGCCCAGCGCTATCACAGTCTCATACATGGGATGGGACTTCTTCTCCCGCATGGAGCTCACCACGGACAGTATCCTTCTGTCGCCCACCACCTACACTGGGTCCAGGGGGCTCCCCAGGACAGAGCTGGCCCTTCTAATCAGCTTGTCGAGTCTATTCCAATCCCTGGTTGATGTACTGCTCCCCCAGTAGGCCACTCCGAAGAAGATGGCTGATGCCACTACCGAGTTGAAGAAAGTTCTAAGAAGTGCCCCCCAGATTCCAAAGGCTCTCAGCCTCCTAAGCAGGTAGAGCCTGCTGTGGCCCTTCCTGTACAGGGCCTCCATATGATCTGCCCAGTCCAGCTTATTATTGAGGAGCACATCCAGGTACTTATAGGTGTTGACTATCTCAATGCCCATCCCCTAGATGTTCACTGGTTTTGGAGGGTATCTGCGCTTGCGAAAGTCCACCACCATCTCCTTGGTCTTCCCAGCATTAATCCTAAGGTGGTTCCACCGGCACCAATCCATGGGTGTTCCATAGTATTAATGGGTCCATACCCAGAGTGTCATTAAGGGAGAAATGTTCGTTAATGGCTTCAGTTATCCTCGATTTATATGAAGGAGGATTCAATAGGAAGACATTATTATGTTAAAAATAAGCTGGAGGTGAGGTTACAGTAAGATTAATTTGTAGATATATATCGGACAGTAGTCAGACCAGGTGGAATTCCTGAACAGGGAAGAGGACACTATGGGCAGGATGTCTCCATCTGCTAAAAACAGATCGATTAGAGAAAATGTCCTATGGCGGGGGAATATGTGAATTCGCAAGAGGAAACATTCAGACAATGGGAAGTATCATAAAGGTCCTCTGTATGCAACCATTGCAGCAAAGAAGGGATGTTGCGTTTTGTGGAGCATTTTACTAATTTGCTCTCCCAAACCTTGCAGTCTCGCTGCACTTTAAGAAATTTGACTTGTGACTTATTTGGAGCATATATCTTCACTATGGTAAATGGAGCCAAACTAATGTTACATATCAAAATCAAATAAAATCAAATATCTACCATTCACATCTGTAATAAGTGATTTGAGAGAAAACTGTACATTGTCGCTAATCGCTATCAAGACTCCAACTTTCTTTTTGTCTGAGTTTGCAATAGAGATTGTAGGATACTTCATATGAGTACATTGTGGGGTTGAAGTTTAGCAAATTGGCTCTCTTGTATACATAAGATGTCCGCTTTGGCAGATGCTGCATCACACACATAGCAGAATGTTAGAAAGGGGAACTTAGACCCTTTGCATTTAGTGACATAAATTTAAGGGACATAATCTACCATCCAAAAGGTTGCTAATTTTAGCATGCTACCTGATAGACCCGAACTCCCAAAAAACGTCATCTCTACAGTCCCATATATTGGTACATGCATTGTGGGGGATGTAGGGTAAAGAAAATGAACTGTAAACAAGCTAAACAGTAACAACTGTGTTAGCCTCAAATGAGACTAACAGGCAACTTATAACTCAGGTAAGATATACTATAGTCCTAGCAGGGAAGAATATAAAGGTCCTGCAACAAAAAGGGGGTGAGTTAGTCCACCATCATATCTGACCTCTATGGCAAGGAAACCAAAAGTCACTCAGCCGTGGTTCTAGATGTGCCCTTCTGGGTCCAAGTATGGATGCTGTTTTTTGCCCTTTGGAGATTTCAATTCCAGGAAAGGGATGTCCCTTTCAAATAGCAGTTTAGAGCAATCTGTTGGATTATGTAACACATGAAATTATCCTTTTCTCTGTATCCATATTTTCTTTTTTTAATAGAGTGATCAAAGAAAGTTGTGTGGGGATGTTTTTATTTCAATTTAAAAAAAAAAGGTTGTTTGGTAATTTTTTAAATACTTTTTTACCTCCTTTATAATGCCCACTGACTGACTGACAATGTCCATTACTACGGTGGGGCTTGATATCAGCCACTAAAAATGCTAACACTAACCTCCTAATTATAACCTGGTACTCACCGTCACCAGGGGTACTGGGAAGAGCCGAGTATCAACCATTCCCAAGTTTTTTTTTTTTTTTTTTTTTTTATACGATCTCCTTATTTTTCATAACCAAACAGATACAACAAACAACACAGGAAAGCATTACCAGGATAGGAAGGTCCATGATTTTTGGCTCTTGCCAGCTGAATATTAATATTAGCGCTTAGAATTCACACAGTTACCACAATGTAAATAATTTGATGAATATTTACTAATAATTAGTATAAACAATCTCACAGCAGATAGGGAAGAATGCATATTAGTGATATGAGCCTGCTCTAGCACCCTATAAACCTCGTCACATTTGACTTGACCTCTGCTGATGAAGGTCAAGAATCCCCCTTCTTAATAGACTTCATTGTTCCTTTGATGCCTTAGCAGCATTAATAATACATTTGGCTCCTTCTGTTTATACTGTTTTCTCTCAGCTACAGTTCTGGTTTCTTTCCATTTCTTTTAAAGGGAGGCTATCATTGCTCCAACCCATTTTTCGCTGAACCCGCATTGGAATAGCCTTTATAAAGGCTGTTCTACTCCTACCTTTTTTTTCTTTTGTGATTGCCGCCATTTTTGAATTATTACATTTGATTCTTTTATGCTAATGATGCTCAGGGAGTACAGGGGGCATGGGATTTCTATCCCAATGAACAGAGCGCCAGCTGCTTACGCAGCGAAGAGGACGTCTTGAAGAACCAGGGGGCGTGAGTAACAGTCACCAGAGGTAGCATTACAGGGGATGACGATGCTGTGCTTAGGATACAGGGGGAATGCCCCCTGTGCTGCCTGAGCATCATTTGCATAAAAGAATAAAATGTAATAATTCAAAAATGGCAGCGATCGCAAAAGAAAAAAGGTAGGAGTAGAACATGGGTTCAGTGAAAAATGGGTTGGATCAATGAAAGATTCCCTTTAACCCTTTCTTGACATCCACCGTAATAGTACAGTGGATGTTGGGTCTTTAAAGATGGCGACCGCTCTGCTGCAGGTTCAAGCCCCCTAGGGGGGCTAATAAAGTAGTTAAAAAATAAAAGTTATAAAAAATATAAAAAAAAATAACTAAAATAACTTAAATATCAAATCACCCCGCTTTCCCTAAAACACATATAAAACTGCTTAAATACTGTGAAACACATACACAGTAGGTATCCCTGTATCTGAAAACGCACAGTCTACAAACTTCTAAAAATATTTTTCCTGTACGGTAAACGTCATAGCGGGAAAAAAAAAATTAAAAATGCCAAACCGCTGTTTTTTCACATCTGATAAAAATTTGAATAAGAATTGATCAAAGCAATAGACATTCCCCAAAATGGCATAACTAAAAAGTACACCTGGCCCCCGCAAAAAAACACGCCCTATGCATTCCGGTACATGGAAATATAAAAAAGTTACGGGTGTCACAATATGGTGACTTTTAGAAAAAAAAATTTTTTGTAGAGTTTTAGATTTTTATTTAGGGGTTAAAATGTAAATAAAACCATATAAATTTGGTATCCCCGGATTTGTAATGAAACATAGAATACAAATGACATGTAATTTTGGCTGCAGAGTGAACGCTGTAAAAACAAAGCCTGTAAGAAAGTCGCACAAATGCACTTTTTCTTCAAATCCACCCTATTCAGAATTTTCTTACAGCTTCCAAGTACATTGTACAGAAGAATAAATGGTAGCATCATGAAGTACAATTTGTCTCGCAAACATTAAGCCCTCATATGGCTCTGAGAACGGAAAAATAAAAAAGTTATGGGGTTTGGAATGTGGGGAGTCGAAAATCGAAAAATATTGATTTTCTTCAAGATTATGAAGAACCCAGTATAATACTTTTGTAGTAATGTATGATTTATCAGGGCTCCTAGGACTATATATCTACAATACATAGTGTATGACACTGTCAGGGCTCCTAGGACTATATATCTATAATACATAGTGTATGACACTGTCAGGGCTCCTAGGACTATATATCTATAATACATAGTGTATGACACTGTCAGGTCTCCTAGGACTATATATCTATAATACATAGTGTATGACACTGTCAGGGCTCCTAGGACTATATATCTATAATACATAGTGTATGACACTGTCAGGGCTCCTAGGACTATATATCTACAATACATAGTGTATGACACTGTCAGGGATCCTAGGACTATATATCTATAATACATAGTGTATGACACTGTCAGGGCTCCTAGGACTATATATCTACAATACATAGTGTATGACACTGTCAGGGCTCCTAGGACTATATATCTACAATACATAGTGTATGACACTGTCAGGGCTCCTAGGACTATATATCTACAATCCATAGTGTATGACACTGTCAGGACTCCTAGGACTATATATCTACAATACATAGTGTATGACACTATCAGGACTCTTAGGACGTTATAACCTATAATACATAGTGTATGACACTGTCAGGACTCCTAGGACTATATATCTATAATCCATAGTGTATGACACTGTCAGGGCTCCTAGGACTATATCTATAAAGCATAGTGTAAGATACTGTTAGTGTTATGGTATTAATGTAAGGCCTAACAAAAGCAACAGCAGAATCTGTATATCATCATTTCTATCCATTCTGGGATTTCCAGAACTCCAAGATTTTTCCTTCTTGGTGTTGCATCTTCAATGTTGAGGAATGTATGTCACATAATGCAATCTTTCCAGAAACAAAATAGCAGAGATTATGATGTTAATATTTTTTCCCTTAGTCCCACCAGCAGCACAATAGTGGGGTATTTCTGCCCCTGTGTGCTTGTAGGACAGAATGGAAATTTTACTAAAATGCACATAAATGGTTAAATTGAGACCCTCCTTCTCTCAATATAAGGGAGGAAGACCCACCCCCTAACTGTGTGATTATAAAGACAATCTATACAATAAACATAGGGAGGGAGCCTTGTGCTGTTATTGGGACTAAGGGAAAACAGATTAACATCATAATCTCTCCTCCCTTCCGTCCCACCAGCAGCATAATAGTGGGGTTTTAGCCAGAGGGAGGGCTCTCTTGATGGATAGAAATTAATATGGTACAGCCAAAAGCAGTGGCCTCCGAAACCTGAGAATTTAATCTATAGTGGTTCACAAAGGTCTGATGTGAACTCCAATAGACTGCTGAACAAATTTGTACCAGAGGGACACAATTTCTTTCTGCCCAGGATGTAGAAACAGCTCTGGTGGAGTGCTCCTTAAGAAATTCAGGAGGTTCCAAATCCTGAGATATGAAGGCCAACCTTACGGTCTCTTTAATCTACCAAGATAGACAATTTAAAGGCTTTAAACCCATTGTTTTTGCCTGTAAGAAAAAAAAAATAGAAAAATTTGTAACAATTCAATATGAGGAAAGAAAAAGTGTCCCACCAACACAGAACAGAAAAAAAACACAGTTGGGGGGTAGGTCTTCTTTCCTTATACTAAGAGGAGGAGGGTTTCAATTTAACCATTTGTATGCATTTTAGTCAAAATTACATTTTGTCCTACCAGCACACAGGGGCAGAAATACCCCACTACTGTGCTGCTGGTGGGACAGAAGGGAAAACAATGTGAAGCTGACAATTGATGAGATTGAGATATGACACAAATGGTGCAATCTGACACTGGATTGCAGACAAGTAATTACAGAAACTAAACCATAACATGAAGCTTTAAGAGCACAAAACCTTTACTTTTATGTATAGTTAATAAGAACATATTTAAAAAAAATAAATAAACAATGTTAGACTAAGGCCTTGTCAGTTCCCAAAATCTGAAGCAAAAATTGTTTATGTGGACAATATTTTATTCTTCCATCTATCCATCTATCAAAATTAATGGAACCACTCTCACCGCAGTCCCACAGGCCCGCTGCCTTGGGATAATCCTAGACTCTGACCTATCCTTCAAGTCGCATATTCAAACCCTCAACACCTTCTGCCGCCTCCAACTCAAGAACATCCACTGAATCCGCTCTTTCCTCACCCCTGAAACTACAAAGATGCTAGTCCACGCCCTCATATTCTCCCGCCTAGACTACTGTAACACTCTTCTCCATGGCCTCCCAGCTAACACTCTCGCCCCCCTCCAGTCCCATCTTAAACTGTGCTGCTCACTTAATACACCTCTCCCCCCGTTCTTCATCGGCCGCTCCCCTCTGCCAATCCCTTCACTGGCTACCCATCGCCCAGCGAATAGAGTTCAAATTACTAACGCTGACATACAAAGTCATCCACAACCTGTCCCCTCCATATATCTCCGACCTAATCTCCCGCTACCTGCCCGCACGTAACCTCCGATCCTCCAAAGACCTCCTACTCCACTCTGCTCTTATCTGCTCTTCACAGAATTGTCTCCAAGACTTCTCCCGTGCATTCCCCATACTCTGGAACTCATTACCAAGACACATAAGACTGATCCCCACAGTCACAAGCTTCAAGAAGGCCCTGAAGACTCCCCTATTCAGGAAGGCCTACAACCCCCAATAACACTACTGTCACCGCCATCTGTACAGCCTCCAATAACACTACTGTCACCACACCGCCATCTGTACAGCCTCTACCCCCACCTTCTGTCTCTATCCCTCTTCCCTCATAGACTGTAAGCCCTTGTGGGCAGGGCCCTCTATCCCACTGTGCCAGTTGGTCTCTGTTAGCATTATCTGTTTTGTATATCTGGTGTACCGTATGTAAATCCGCAAATGTAAAGCAACATGGGATTAATGGTGCAATATAAATAAACAATAATAATAATATTCTTTGTGGTTTGAATATATAATAAAGAATCTTTATTGTATTTCCTGAGGTTGGTGTCAAATATATTTCAATCTATAACTTTTAAAAAAAGTTGAAAAAAGATTAAATAAATAGTTTGACATTGCTACCATCTGTATCATCAAATATTAACTATATTTGCCCTTGCTTCCTTGCCCTCTACAGTACCATCTGCACTGAGCATGTTCTCTTCAGGCAGGGCTGAGATTTTGTGATGTTTTTGGTTTTAGTGTTTGGCACTGAAATGTCTCCTCTTTGCAACACTTAGGGAATGTTGAAGAAAAATTGCTTGAGGTTTCCATTAAAAATGTAATGGTCTCAGTACAACAGAGAGCAATATCTGTCTTTATTCCAGAAAGGTGAGAGATAGGAGACATAGAAGAGAAACAATCAAGGGGAGATGCTGAAAGGCTCTAAACCCCAAAGAATATTTGTCATTATTTATCAAAAAAATCTGCCATTTCAAATAAAATATAAACAAAAGAGATACCCTTTACATGAATGATTACTACATGGTCTGAGTAATTGAGGGTCCCAGCACCTTCAGCTGTACTAGGATTTGACCCAAATTCGGTACAATACTGTCAGGACTCCTAGGACTATATATCTATAATATATAATGTATGACACTGTCAGGGCTCCTAGGACTATATATCTATAATACATAGTGTATGACACTGTCAGGGCTCCTAGGACTATATATCTATAATACATAGTGTATGACACTGTCAGGGCTCCTAGGACTCTATATCTATAATACACAGTGTATGACACTGTCAGGACTCCTAGGACTGTATATCTATAATACATAGTGTATGACACTGTCAGGGCTCCTAGGTCTATATATCTATAATACATAGTGTATGACACTGTCAGGACTCCTAGGATTATATATTTATAATACATAGTGTATGACACTGTCAGGGCTCCTAGGACTATATATCTATAATACATAGTGTATGACACTGTCAGGACTCCTAGGACTATATATCTATAATACATAGTGTATGACACTGTCAGGGCTCCTAGGACTATATATCTATAAGACATAGTGTATGACACTGTCAGGGCTCCTAGGACTATATATCTATAATACATAGTGTATGTCACTGTCAGGGGCTGGACTATATTCTATAATACATGTGTATGACACTGTCAGGGCTCCTAGGACTATATATCTATAGGGGGGGGGGGGGAGTGTTTGGGTGGGGGAAGGGATTTTATTATTTAAATACATAATGTATGACACTGTCAGGACTCCTAGGAATATATATCTATAATACATAGTGTATGACACTGTCAGGGCTCCTAGGATTATATCTTAAACAATAGTGTTTGACACTGTCAGGACTCCTATGACTATATATCTATAATACATAGTGTATGACACTGTCAGGACTAAATCCTAGGACTATATATCTATAAATACATAGTGTATGACAGGGGGTTTTTTGTGTGCCTGTGGGGGCCTGGTTTTTTTTTTTTAAAATTGTGGTTTGCCCTTTTCGGGACTCCTAGGACTATATATCTATAAAACATAGTGTATGACACTGTCATGGCTACTAAATATATATATGTGCTAAATAAGTGACACCATTGATAATAACAAAACACTAAATCTCCCAAAATAAAAATTCAATATATATTTCTAAATAATTTATCCAATAACAAAAGTAATTTTTTAACGATAGCCAAAAATAATACCAAAACAAAAAATTATATCTGCAGTAAAACATGCATCCTATAGGGAAAATACTGAAACATCTCCAATACCATTACTTTTTCCCTCCATTCCCGTCCTACTTATTACTGATGCACCACCATGTAAACCCAGCCTTATACCACACAGTAACAGTGCCAGTGCCAGTGATTATTGGCCCTCAGTTTGGAGGAAACAGAATATGGCTTGTAATCCCACAAAGGCCAAGTACACAATGTTACAGGATCCTTCGGTTTCAAGTGGCAGAGAGTTCTCAAGAGATTTTCAAGCACTTCATAACTATCAATATGTAGCTGGATGAAGGTTCATTGATGGAAATGGTTCCTTAGGGGTGACCTGCAAGTGATCTAGGCCCTCATAGAATGCCATGTAGTCTGATTGGTCAGTCCTTCCCTGGCTGAGGGGAGTCAGTCCATGGAGCACAATGCAACATGTGCACCTACCATGTGCCATGTATAATAATGATGTATTTTAATGTTGCAGAAGGGCCTATCAAGATTAAGGGTCTAGGTGAAACTGCACCCCCGTCTTTTGGCCGTGCTCCTTAGAACCCTTTATAATTGACCTGTTTGTTCTATGTAGTCAGGTATTTGTACTTCTGTTGCTGATAAATTGCTAATTGTATTAATCAGAGTCTGGTTGCCATCATGTCTTATGTTTGGGGGGGAGGGGTTGGTTCTCCACATAATGAAGTATATTATTATTTGATTCTGGCACCAGATCCAACCAGAGTCAATCAGGGATTTGTGACATGGTGAATAAAGAAATGATCTGTGATAATTAATTGGGGATACATCTTTTTTCCATGGCAATTCCCTAAGAAGCTGCTTGACAGCTGTCTGGGGGTACTAGACCTTTTCACAAATAAGTGAGACAGCAGGGGGAGCGTTGTTTGGTTGGACGGCTTTGCGCTTTCATTCCTGACAAGTGCCATTGTTTCTTATTTTCTTTCATCTGGAAGAAAAGAGACATTTAGTTCTCTTTGAACAGACCCCTCGGAGCACAGGAGAAGAGTGATTACATCGGAAACGGCATCTAGAAAACAGAGCTGATATGATCTGGCAGACTCAAATCACCTTAAGGTATAATTTTTGTAATCCTTTTATATTCCGCTTGGAACATTTACAGCTGGAAGTTTATCAGCTTTGTTTCATACTTTCCAAAATCAAATCAAACTTCAGAAGGAATCTCATCAAGTTGTCCTGCTCAGGAAATCCTCACATCAATGGCTTCTAAAGAGTATGTCGTGGTTCAGCAGCCACTGACCTTCTCCGTGACTCTGCTTTTACCTGATCTCCAGCCTCAGCAGTCATCTGTACAAATTCCGCTGCGCCACAATATTGTAGTGACCCACAAGGATACTCCTTGTTGTAAAGTGCTATATTCAATTGTTATGATGATGTTTGATATTTTACTGTTTCATACTGTTTACAGCACTTTTTAAGCTTTATGTTGGCTTCTTGGGGGTTAATCATAGTCAGCCATTCCTATGATGCTGTGTAAATGGGAGTGGCCTTTGCTATTTGGTTTTCAGAATGTGGAAGGAGTTATCCATAGCCTTCCAACCAACCCTCCTGAGACAGTTTTGGGCTTTTTACGGTTTGGTAGGAGTGTAGGCAGCTGTAGTGTAGGCCTGCTTTTAGTAGATCACTTTCACAACTCCAGTTAGTGATAGGCCAAGACAGGTGACCCCACTGCTCACAGACAAACCTAGTGAGGGAATGTGGTATTCATGGCAGAAACAAGCTCTATAGTGGCTGAAGCAGAGCATTATACCATGCAGGGGCCACTGTGAAGCATTATACCGTGCGGGGGCCACTGTGAAGCATTATACCGTGCGGGGGCCACTGTGAAGCATTATACCGTGCGGGGGCCACTGTGAAGCATTATACCATGTGGGGGCCACTGTGAAGCATTATACCGTGCAGGGGCCACTGTGAAGCATTATACCGTGCGGGGGCCACTGTGAAGCATTATACCGTGCAGGGTCCAATATGAAGCATTATACCGTGCGGGGGCCACTGTGAAGCATTATACCGTGCGGGGGCCACTGTGAAGCATTATACCGTGCGGGGGCCACTGCTTAATAGTGAGGGAATGTGATATTCATGGCAGCAATAAGCTCTTTAGTGGATGAAGCAGAGGTCCAAGTTCAGGGGTTGCCCCAGTTTCTCCACAGTGGCAAGGTACAGATGACTAGAGAAGGGAGTGAAGAGCAGATGCCACTTCTGTCCATGTTTGTAGAGTGCTCAGTATGGATACTGCTTGCTAGAGATGGGGCGAATTAGATCATAATGAGCAGGGTTCATACCAAATATTTCAAATTGTTTGGTTTTTCACAAAACGAAATAAATGGTGATTCGCTTAGGAAGGACAAAAATGGCTGCGCTACAAGAAAAAGGCCGTCGTCACCTCAGAGCAGACAATGTGTGTAGTGACACACCAGTCTGTGATGTGGTAAAAACATCTCACAGCCAATAGACCCGTGATTGTGAACCTATGGCACACAGAGCCCTCTCAGTTGGCACGCGCGCCATCGCCCTTATCGCTCACTAACGGGGAATTCAATTCAGGATTCCCCATTAGTGAGCGATCGCTTCTTTCAGCTGTATGTGCACATGCTGTCAGTGTAGGCCAAGGTCCATGGGACCGCGTCTCACACTGATTGCAGAGTGTAACTTCTGCCCCGATGCAGGCGTGATGACGTAAGAAGAAGGGCGCTCTTTGTGGGACTAGGTAAGTAGCATAAACTACTGTGTGGGGGGCTACTGTGAAGCATATACTACTGTGTGGGGGCCATTGTGGAGTGTATAATACTGTGCAGGAGCCACTGTGGGCATATAATACTGTCTGGGGACCACTTCAGAGCGAATTGTACTGTCTGGGGGCCACTGTGGAACATGTTGTACTGTGTGGGGGCCCTTCACTATTTATATAACACAGTATCTATTTTATAGCAGACATGTTATATTATTAAAGGTTGTAATAACATTGCACGGTCACTATAAAACAGATTCTGGTTAATTTAAGGTTAAATTGCCGTGTTTGCACTTTGCGATTAATTTAGTGGGTTTTGGGTTGCAGTCTGGGCACTCGGTCTCTAAAAGGTTCACCACCACCGCAATAGACAGTGGTAGGTGGACCTTACAGTGCTGATGTCATATGGAGTATAAAAGCTTGGACACTGATCAGCTTCAGTTGCTGTAATTGTGGACATGCAAACAGATCTGTGATCCATCTCACTGTATCATAGCTAGACTATAGGCAGCACAAGTCAGAAAATTCAGCAATTGTAGCAATAGTTTTAGAAGGAGTGTTAGAATCAAACAATTATACACAGGCAGATTAGTGCGAGAATTCAATAGACAGGTTCATAGACAGTGAGTGACTGAAATCTGCTGCTTACACAGACAGTTAACCCTTTCATTGCCAATAATCTATAATGTCTGACAGTACTTGCAATTTCATCTCTATACACAGTGGCTAAACATACTTTTTTTAGATCTTTGACGTTCTGGGGTGTCGGTCTAAGGGATATCTGCACGTCACTGGAAAAAAGACTGCCCCCCAACTCCATTATACTAACCTGTTCCTCCTGTGGATATCCAGATCCCGGGATGGCATTGCTGGAAGGCCGTCTCTTCATTGCATGTGCCCGTCGTCCACACATGCACAATACAGTGGGCGGCCGGCACAAATCACCAAGAGGAGATGTCAACCTTTGATGATATTCTGGGTCCAGACCTGAAAGCAAGGTAAGTGTAATGTGGCTGAGGGGTGGGGGCATTTCAAATGCTGGCCGGTACACATCACAAAGAGTTTCATTATACCCTGTGGGGGCCACTATGGGGCATTATACCCTGTGGCGGCTACTGTGAAGCATTATACCATGTGGGGGCCACTGTGAAGCATATTATGCCATGTGGGGGACACTGTGGAGCAAATTATACTGTTCAGGGGCTACTGTGGAGCATATTATACTATGCGGGGGGCACTGTGGAGCATTATACTATGCAGGAGCCACTGTGGAGCATATTATACCTTGCAGGGGCCACTGTGGAGCATATCATATTGTGCAGGTGCCACTACTGTGGAGAATATGATACCGTACAGGGGCCACTGTGGAGCATATTATACTGTGTGGTCCACTGTGGAGCATATTATACTGTGTATTATACACTTTCTTTGGATATGTCAGTTTGGGGAAATGTAGATGCTACTGTCAACATGTGGAGCAACAATTATGGACATGGATTTCAAGGTCTATTGGGCCAATGTTTTGAGTGGCAGCGGCCACAATCCAGAAATGCAGCAAGGCCAGGTGCTAGTTCTACTCCGATTGTGCAGGCCCAGTTCCAATATCATGCAGGGCCCATTCACCTCCTTTGGATTCTCCTCTCTAGACCGTTTGCAGCCACCATCTTCAACAGGGCAAGCCGTTGCTTCCACTTCTCTTATTCCTCCTCCATCCTTGTTTCATGGGTGTAAAGTGAAGTGCTGCAGTTTTACAATTAATGTGTCTGGATCAGAGGAGCCGCACAGCCTGGGAGCTGCTTCGCTGTAACCTACAGCAAGTATCCCACTGGATAGCTTCTCACAAACTCCAATTGGGCAACAGCACCAATATTGTTACTGTGCTGCAGTTAGGATGAATAACACATTGTCCCTGTATGGTGCATGTCCATAATCTGGTGATTTGCTGCTTTAGTGATCTGTATAGTGGCTTAAAAGAGGTGTCCTCATGGCCAGAAGAATCTCTGCACATTTCAGCCATTCTTACATCGCAAAAAACACCCTGCTTGATTTGCAGAGATGGTCTGCCTTTGTACCACCTAATCTGCAATGTTCCAACTCAGTGGAACTCTACCTTAACCACTTCAGTACTGGGCCAATTTCCCTGGTTCAGAAATGGACACATTTTTGGGTTTTTTCATATATGCCGTTTTAAGGGCTATAAATTTGGGTTATATAACAAATTTTTGTGTCTTTCTTCAGTGACACATAGGGCTTTATTATTATGTTTTTATTTTTGCATGTTTTTTCTTTTATTTTTTTATATATGGGAAAATGTAAACAAAAAAGAAGGGAAAGCATGTCTGTTTTCCATGTTTCATGTTTTTTGGTTATTTTTAATAGCAAAAAATGCTACTAAATAACTTACTGTTACAGTAAAAACAGCAGCAGCAGCAGCAGCAGCCAGGCCTAGTGCAGTATCTGGAAGACAATGTCCTGACACCCACCGGCTGCATGAGTAGATACAGTCATACCTAGCGTGCACCTATAGTCCAGCAAATAACTCTGACCCCCATGGACTTCTGGGCCAATAGTTTAGAGCAGTGATAGGAGCTGGCCCAGTTTGCCATGGGCGTTTCATCTTGTTGGGCCTCAAGTGTTATGGCCGAGAGGGTGTTCAGTGCTGCCAGTGGCATTGTAGCACCTTAAGGCTAAATCCCCACATAGCGCCCCGCAGCAAAAAAGCCAATGCATCGTGGTTTTTGGCGCAGTACTTTTCATAGAAAGTTCGCATAGGTTTCCTCTGTGGACTTTCTGCATCAATTATACCTATACGGAAACTACCGGCGTTTCCGTAGATATAATTGACATGTTGCGATTTCCAAAACCGCAAAAATCCCATCCACTACACAGTGACTGTAAAACCCTACATTTCATATTCACTTTTCAAATGGCTGACAGCCAAAAATATTTCTCCAAAATAACAATAAGCTCCTGTAGCACTTACAAGCCAACAAAACAGATAAATATTTTTATAAAACCATTGCTTTTTGCAATATAACCGCCAAGCACATTTCCTTAATAAATGGGTAATTTTTGGACCGTTTTAAATGTTAAAAAAGCAAAAGCAACTGTCAGCGCAGTGTATGGTTAAACTCTGAGTTTGTATCATCAGCTTACCATCCGTTTTTCCATAGACATACTGTCACTAGAAATTGGATAGAAAGGATCCTAGGAGCCGTAATAGAATTCTACTTTATGTTTATAGATATATAGTCCTAGGAGCCCTGACAGTGTCATACACTATGTATTATAGATATATAGTCCTAGGAGTCCTGACAGTGTCATACACTATGTATTATAGATACTGTATATAGTCCTAGGAGCCCTGACAGTGTCATACACTTATGTATTATAGATACTGTATATAGTCCTAGGAGCCCTGACAGTGTCATACACTTATGTATTATAGATATATAGCCCTAGGAGCCCTGACAGTGTCATACACTATGTATTATAGATATAATAATAATAATAATAATAATAATAATAATAATAATAATAATAATAATAATAATAATAATAGTCCTTTAATAGTCCCACAATGGGGAAATTCAGTGTGTTACAGCAGCAAAGATAAGCAGATACAAATACAAATACAACATGTACAGGAATGTTCCAAGGTGAGAGGCATTACATTGATAGTAGACAGACAGATAGGACGTAGCAGAGGAGGGGGGGGGGGGGGGGATTTAACAGGCAGAGAGATATTTCAGTTCTCTGTGTGTAATGATCTCCGCTTAGGTCGGTGTTGGTTGTACAGCCTAACCGCGGTGGGGAGGAAAGACTTCCGATAGCGCTCCTTCTCACACCTAGGGTGGAGCAGTCGGTCACTGACAGTACTGCCCAGCGCGATCACAGTCTCATGCATGGGATGGGAGTTATTCTCCCGCATGGAGCTCACCACAGACAGTATCCTTCTGTCACCCACCACCTGCACTGGGTCCAGTGGGCTCCCCAGGACAGAGCTGGCCTTTCTAATCAGCTTGTCAAGTTTATTTCTGTCCCTGGTTGATATACTGCTCCCCCAGCAGGCCATGCCGAAGAAGATGGCTGATGCCACTACCGAGTTGAAGAAAGTTCTAAGAAGTGCCCCCTGGATTCCAAAGGCTCTCAGTTTCCTAAGCAGGTAGAGCCTGCTGTGGCCCTTCCTGTACAGGGCCTCCATATGATCTGCCCAGTCCAGCTTATTATTAAGGAGCAAACCCAGGTACTTATAGGTGTTCACAATCTCGATGCCCGTCCCCAGGATGTCCACTGGTTTAGGAGGGCTTCTGCCTTTGCGGAAGTCCACCACCATCTCCTTGGTCTTCCCCGCGTTAATCTTCAGGTGGTTCCGGTGGCACCAGTCCACAAAATCCCGGTTCAGTTCTCTGTACTCCCTGTCATCATCATCTGTGATGAGACCCACTATTGCAGAGTCGTCAGAATACTTCTGTAGGTAGCAGCTGGATGAGTTGCACCTAAAATCTGCAGTGTACAGTGTGAAGAGGAAAGGGGCGAGAACCGTACCCTGAGGTGCCCCCGTATTACAGATCGCGGTACCTGACACACAGTCTCGGGCTCTCACGTATTGAGGTCGATTTGTGAGGTAGTCTAGGATCCAGTTGGAGAGGTGGTGGTCCACTCCAGCAAGGCCAAGCTTGTCCCTCAATAACCTGGGCTGTATGGTGTTAAAAGCACTGGAGAAGTCAAAGAACATTATTCTCACTGTGTTCCCTGGTTTCTCCAGGTGAGACAGAGCCCTGTGCAGAAGATGGATGATGGCATCATCTACCCCAATGCCCGGCCGATAAGCAAACTGGAGGGGGTCCATAGCGGGGCTCACTAGAGGGCGGAGATGTGTGAGAACCAATCTCTCCAAGATCTTCATCAGGTGGGATGTCAGTGCTACAGGTCTGTAGTCGTTGAGGTCCATAGGGTGGGGTTTCTTTGGAACTGGTACCACACAAGAAGATTTCCATAATTCAGGGACTATTTCCTGCCTCAGGCTCATATTATACATATATGTAATTATACCACACAGCTGGTCCCTGCAAGTCTTAATTAGCCTTGCACTGATGTCATCTGGCCCTGCGGCTTTCCTCACCTATAGACCTAGGAGCCCTGACAGTGTCATACACTATGTATTATAGACATCTAGTCCTAGGAGTCCTGACAGTGTCATACACTATGTATTATAGATATATAGTCCTAGGAGCCCTGACAGTGTCATACACTATGTATTATAGATATATAGTCCTAGGATCCCTGACAGTGTCATACACTATGTTTTATAGATCTATAGTCCAGAGCAGCACAAACAATCAGGTTATGAAAGTCAAACTACATAACCAAATATCAGGCAGCTTGTTGGAGATGAAGAGGATGTAAATTTGCCTCCTCAGCTGCTAGTTGGATAAGCCTAAGAGAGATCTGGAAGCTGTAGAATCTTCAAGGGTTGACACAGTAACCTTAAAGCGACATCAGCTAAACAGAGATTTCTGACAGTTATGGCCATTTTTTGCAGGGTCCTCACAAAACGAATAATATGATAAAAAACATCCTCCTAAGGGACCCCACTTGAATTGGTGGTGGTTCAATAATGCATATAAGGCTCTCGTCCCCTTAAATCCACCACCAATCCCTCATTCCAGGTCTCTTCCAGAGAGGCAATATGCTACAATATGGCTGACTGTGAAATAATTATCTAGTGCCCTTATATAGTGCATTGTAGTTTATTAGAGGATATATTCAGTCTGAGCTTTGTATTTTCAGTGACCAGGGAATAGATGTGCCCTAAGCCATACTCTTTAAACCGCACTCTCAACACGACCCCTAAGTTTTGGGATCATCAGGAGAGAACTACCTGCACTAGCCAGCCTGCCTTGCAGTAAAAACTGCTGTTCCCGGAGTCCTGATGGTGCGTCCTAGTACTTTGATAGTCTGACACCGGCAGCTTGTTCCTGCCAAGTATTTAAAAGTCTAACCCGCCCATTCACCCACCCCTCACTGACGTCATACACCATGTGATCACAATATCCAAAACAGGGTGTAAATGCTAGTCTGGATGGAATGATTGGGGTAACGATATCTAGAATCAGATGCTCATTCAGACAGCTCAGCCATATCATCACTTGCTCACCAGAACTTATCCTGATGCCTCCGATTAGTTGGGTATCTCTCTCGTTGAAAACCCCGCCCACCGATGACGCGCATTCATACCCATATTGTATATGCTTAAAGAGGACCTTTCACATCCTCATGTATATGCGGTTTTACATATCACTAGAAAGCCATACTGGGGGGCGTTCCTCACAGCTCAGTGTCATCACTGCGCTGTAAGGAACGCCCCCCCCAATACAGGGCTATGGACGAGTACAGTCAGGGGGGGCGTTCCTCACAGCCCAGCTAGACTGTCAGGAATGCCCTTCTGATGGTGAATGGTGAAACTACGACCACCGATAGCCGTTATGTGTTCCGGGGCTGGAGCTATCGGCGGTCATAGTTTCAATGTTCACCGTCAGAAAGGCATTCCTGACAGTCTAGCTGGGCTGTGAGGAACGCCCCCCTGACTGTACTCGTCCATAGCCCTGTACTTGGGGGGGGGGCGTTCCTTACAGCGCAGTGATGACACTGAGCTGTGATGAACACCCCCCCCCAGTATGGCTTTCTAGTGATATGTAAAACCGCATATACATGAGGATGTGAAAGGTCCTCTTTAACATAACCGCACATCTACTTCTGCCATTTTGTGACATCACTTCCGGGGGAACTTATTAGGCGGCGCTCACTGTCAACACAATACAGAGCAATGCCCCCATCATGATGTCATATCTTTGTCAAGTGATAGAGAGGGGGGCGTGTGCCTCTATTCATCCAGAATGTAACAAGTCACACCCTCATTGTGACCTAATATGTATTCCCCGTAGGGCATCAATTTCCTGCATAGGGGTAGACTTTAACCACATCCCCACCAGTAAATCAGTGGCTGAGCCTCTTGCATTGGACTATTAGTTACTGTAGTAACCAGGTATTATCATGGCAAGCCCCCTTGTCTTTTGTATCTTACTTTATTAGGAGGTATCAAGGTCAAACCCTAAATGCCTAACTTCTGGCCATCAGGGAGGGAGGCGGTGGATAACTTTTTTTATTATTTTCTTTCAAGAGAAGTGAATATAGCAGCATCCTGGTATATATAACTAGCAGTGATCGGTGACACATGAGTAAGCTACAGTTTTGGCTATTCAACAGACTTCCGAGATGCTCTGTTTTTTTTAGTTTTGCCTCCACTTTACAAGAAACAGAAGTTCCACATTATGGAAGGCTCCCTCTTCCTAAAAAAAAAAAACGTCCAAAGACCTTTTCGATTATACAGTGGGGAAAAAAAGTATTTAGTCAGCCACCAATTGTGCAAGTTCTCCCACTTATAAAGATGAGGCCGGCCTGTAATTGTCATCATAGGTAGACCTCAACTATGAGAGACAAAATGAGAAAACTAATCCAGAAAATCACATTGTCTGATTTTTAAAGAATTTATTTGCCGAATTATGGTGGAAAATAAGTATTTGGTCAATAACAAAAGTTCATCTCAATCCTTTGTTCTATCTCCTTTGTTGGCAATGACAGAGGTCAAACGTTTTCTGTAAGTCTTCACAAGGTTGGCACACACTGTTGCTGGTATGTTGGCCCATTCCTCCATGCAGATCTCCTCTAGAGCAGGGATGTTTTGGGGCTGTCGATGGGCAACACGAACTTTCAATTCCCTCCAAAGGTTTTCTATGGGGTTGAGATCTGGAGACTGGCTAGGCCACTCCAGGACCTTGAAATGCTTCTTAGGAAGCCGCTCCTTCGTTGTCCTGGCGGTGTGCTTGGGATCATTGTCATGCTGAAAGACCCAGCCACGTTTCATCTTCAATGCCCTTGCTGATGGAAGGAGGTTTGCACTCACAATCTCCCCATACATGGCCCCATTCATTCTTTCATGTACATGGATCACATCATGCACACATTCTTTGCAGAGAAACAGCCCCAAAGCATGATGTTGCCACCCCCATGCTTCACAGTAGGTATGGTGTTCTTTGGATACAACTCAGCATTCGCTCTCCTCCAAACACCACAAGTTGTGTTTCTACCAAACAGTTCTACTTTGGTTTCATCTGACCATATGACATTCTCCCAATACTCTTCTGGAACATCCAAATGCTCTCTAGCAAACTTCAGACGGGCCCGGATATGTAGTGGCTTAAGCAGGGGGACACGTCTGGCACTGCAGGATCTGAGTCCCTGGCGGCGTAGTGTGTTACTGACGGTAGCCTTTGTTACGTTAGTCCCAGCTTTCTGCAGGTCACTCACTAGGTCCCCCCCGTGTGGTTCTGGGATTTTTGCTCACCGTTCTTGTGATCATTTTGACCCCACGGGGTGAGATCTTGCGTGGAGCCCCTGATGGAGGGATATTATCAGTGGTCTTGTATGTCTTCCATTTTCTAATTATTGCTCCCACAGGTGATTTCTTCACACCAAGCTGCTTGCCTATTGCAGATTCAGTCTTCCCAGCCTGGTGCAGGGCTACCATTTTGTTTCTGGTCCTTCCACAGCTCTTTGGTCTTCACCATAGTGGAGTTTGGAGTGTGACTGTTTGAGGTTGTGGACAGGTGTCTTTTATACTGATAACAATGTCAAACAGGAGCCATTACTACAGGTAATGAGTGGAGGACAGAGGAGCCTCTTAAAGGAGAAGTTACAGGTCTGGGAGAGCCAGAAATCTTGCTTGTTTGTAGGTGACCAAATACTTCTTTTCCACCATAATTTGCAAATAAATTCTTAAAAAATCAGACAATGTGATTTTCTGGATTAGTTTTCTCATTTTGTCTCTCATAGTTGAGGTCTACCTATGATGACAATTACAGGCCGGCCTCATCTTTATAAGTGGGAGAACTTGCACAATTGGTGGCTGACTAAATACTTTTTTTTCCCCACTGTATCAAGACATTCCCTGTTGTTAGTGCAAGTGGTGTCCTGACAAGTGCAGAATAAAATCTGTGACCCCAAAGGAATATGCAAAAACAGTTTTAATGGAATCATAAAGACCTGTGCAGAAAGATCTCCTACAGAGGAAAGCAACGCAGGCTTTTTACCTCTGGTGGAACTTGTCACTTTTGCTCTGATTACATTACATTGATGCTTGAATATGTTTTCTTGAGATACGATTTTCCTTGGCTTTGTGCCTGCTATGAAGTTTTTATTCCTTGTTTAAAGGATGATAACTGTTATTTTCATGTAAGCAACTTTGACAAACGAGCTATTGTTTTTCTGACAGATCCCAGAGATTCTTAGATTTGCAGGAAAATGTGTTTCTTATCTGCCGCCGCTGGATTTCAAAAAGGAATTTAACGCACTGGAATATATAATATATATATATAATATGTTTAAGGAAACCTGAAAGAATCAGGTTGATTTTGTTAAACTGGAGAAAGCTGAGCTCCAGGAGAGGTGTCAGGTCTGAGGTCAAGAAACTAAAACCATGTATTGGGGTTATAAGGCGACTTCAACACATGGTTAAAATCAGGA
Organism: Leptodactylus fallax; assembly: GCA_947044405.1. Taxonomy (NCBI): domain Eukaryota; kingdom Metazoa; phylum Chordata; class Amphibia; order Anura; family Leptodactylidae; genus Leptodactylus; species Leptodactylus fallax. The sequence continues at coordinate 190,719 of CAMRHE010000727.1, read as the reverse complement.
GTCCAATCTCATAATTATGATACTGCTACCTGATACCATTGTCCTTATGTATAAGATATTATTTACTTAAGGCACTATGAGATTCTTTTTATAGAACCCAATGTTCAAGATTTAGGTTTTGGGATATGATGGATCTATTTAGCCTTCATATGTAACCCTATAAATTTCTATCTATGCATGTAACTCTTCCCACTGTATGCCAATATTAAATGTGGATACCTTATTTTCTATTTTGTTTATTGTGATATATGTGGATTTTTAATCTACTTTAATAAATGATAATTTACATTTTTGTATGTGTGGAAATTTTTTCATTATAGTTGTTTGTTGTAATAAAAGTGTCATGGGTGTTGCTGTGCACCATGGGAAGTGACTTTTTGGTTGCTTACTCTTTCACATTTAGACTGAAAGTCCTCCAGTGTTCTGTTGATGCCGTTGTCAAGTTTTACACTGTGCATTATACCCAAATATTTCTTCTCAAACTTTACCATAGGAAAGGATTAAAATTTCCTTAGCAGTGTGAATACCCCAACAAGTGACCACTAAGTTTCAGATACCAACATCGTGGATCCTTTTTGGTACCTTCAACTGTAAGTTCTTGAATTGTTTTCTTACTATATCTGAAGAAAACAAAACCAACTGCTGAGGTTTATTACAATGTATTAGTGTATAAGAGCAGCATCACATAGATAAATAGATATGAGCTAGATAGATAGGAGATAGATAGATAGAGAGATAGATAGATAGATAGAAGATAGATAGGAGATAGATAGATAGATAGATAAGAAGAAGAAGGGAAGGGGAGATAGATAGATAGATAGATAGATAGATAGATAGATAGATAGATAGATGAGATAGATAGATATGAGATAGATAGATAGATAGATAGATAGATAGATAGGAGATAGATAGATAGATAGATAGATAGATAGATAGATAGGAGATAGATAGATAGATAGATAGATAGATAGATAGATAGATAGGAAGATATATAGATATGATATGAGATAGTGTAACAATGCTAGTTATCAGATCTAGAGTCCAATTGGTGAGGCAAACACTACAGTACTTCAATAGTAGGAGATGCAGAAATAGCACCTCATGAGTAGAAGTAATCGTAGTCAGACATTTGCAGCGTTCGGTACACGGGAGCAGTAGATCAATCGTAGTCAGACATTTGCAGAGTTCGGTACACGGGAGCAGTAGAGTAATGGTGAGGATCAGGGCACACAGGAAGCAGACAGCCAGAATAATCAGGCACAGGATGGAGTAAGCTGTGGGGTTATATAGGGATTGCTATCCTGTGATTGGACGCAGAGCAGGTGAGATCCATAAGCTAATCACTCCAATAGAAAGGACCAGGCTCAGCATAGCAAAGAACAAACAGGCTTCTACATTGGCATAATGGTCAAGGCTGCAGCACATGGCCGGGAAGTCAAAGGTTCAAGACCCAGTGAGCTCAGTTCCTAATAGATATGAGAGAGAGAGAGAGATAGTGTTACGTCCTCATCCATTCAAACTCCTGTGCTGTCCTCTGGCTGCGTTGTAGGCGCCGGAGGCACATCCGCTCATGATTACCTGCTCCCGGACTCTTGTCATTCTGTGGTGGCACTGTAGGGTAAACTTTTGTGTGCTTGTGATTGACAGCTTTTCTGCCAATCAAGCCTGGGACGGGTTCTGGACTTCCTTATACTGGCCATCAGCCCTCACTTGATTTCTGGCTATTGTGTCTCTGACCTTGCTAAGCGTTTTCCCTTGCTCTTGTATTGTATTCTCTGACCTCTGCTTTTTTGGCTTTTTGACTACTCTTTTGGATTGCGATTTGGTACTGTTTTGTCTCTCTGGTTTGACCCTTGGCTTGCTCACTCCTCTACTGAGTTGTGTTGTTTTGTTCTGTTCTGTGTATCACTTATCTAGAGTAGGGTTTGTCGTCCAGTTGTCCCTGTCATTAGGACAGTTGCGGCAGATAGGTAGGGACACGGGGGTGGGCCGAGTTTTAGGGCTCGCTGTCTCTGTCATTCCCTTCCTCCCAGGTTTCAGCAGCAGCACTGGGGAATTGCTTAACCAAATAGCTAGAAGATAGATCCCTAGACAGATATGGGATAGATAGATATGAGAAAATAGGTGATAGATAGATAGATGGGTGATATATAGAGATAGATAGATATGAGATAGATAGATAGATAGATAGATAGAAGATAAATAGGTGATAGGTAGATAGATGGGTAGATAGATAGATATGAGATAAATAGGTGATAGGTAGATAGATGGGTAAGATATGAGATAGATAGATAGATAGATAGATAGATAGATAGATAGATAGATAGATAGATAGATAGATAGATAGATAGATAGATAGATAGATAGATAGATATGAGATAGATAGGTAGAGATAGATAGGTATGAGATAGATGGGTAGATAGATAGATAGAGATAGATAGATAGATAGATAGATAGATAGAGTAGATAGATAGATATGAGATAGATAGATAGATATGAGATAGATATGAGATAGATAGATAGATAGATAGATAGATAGATATGATAGATAGATAGATAGATAGATAGATAGGAGATAGATAGATATGAGATAGATAGATAGGAGATAGATAGATAGATAGATAGATAGATAGATAGATAGATAGATAGATAGATAGATATGAGATAGACTGGATGGACATTGTTTGCCAATGTGAGGGAGGCATATAACTTATCAGCCCTTCCGCCCCTGGGAAGATCGGATCACAACCTAGTACATCTCCGACCTGTGTACAAGCCACTTGTATGTAGAGAACCAGCTGTCACCCGCACAGTGAGGATATGGTCCGAGGAGAGTGAGGAGGCTCTGAGGAATTGCTTTGACACAACCGCATGGGAAGAGCTGCAGGACTCCTATGGGGAGGACATGGAAGGTTTCATACACTGCATAATGGACTACATTAATTTTTGTATGGACACCACGGTACCCACAAAAGTGGTGAGGTGCTTCTCTAACAACAAACCATGGATTAACCCTGATATAAAAGCTCTTCTCAAGGAATAAAAGATGGTATTTAGGTCAGAAGACAAGGAAAAGCTGAGGGATGTGAAAAAGGAGCTGAGGCGTCAAATCCAGGAGGGAAAAGCCAATTATAAGAGAAAGGTGGAAGAACAAATGGCACACAAAAACATTAGTGATGTCTGGAACAGTCTTAAGTCAATATCTGGACATAAACAGCCTGTCTCCCAGGTAAAAGGAGATACAAAGTGGCTTAACGAACTAAATCTATTCTTTAATAGATTTGATCACACACCAGCTCCTCCCACCCCAGCAAGTCATTCAATCCTCTCTCCCACACTGACCTCACCTCCTGCTGTTAGTTCTCACCTCCAGATCAGTAAATCCAGCAATAAGTCATCTGGCTACAGTCTGATCTTCACACATACCCAGGTGAGAAATGAACTCAGAAGGATCAAGAGGGGGAAGGCCGCAGGGCCAGATGGCATCAGTGCCAGGCTACTTAAGACTTGCGGGGACCAGCTATGTGGTGTTATTACATATATGTTCAATATGAGCCTGAAGCTGGGAATGGTAGCCAACTACAGTGAAGAGCAGATCTCATCTTCTTAAAGACTACTGAGTAATTCCTGGTTTAACTAAAGTATAAAATTCGATCTTTCTCAGAGCAAATCTGACTATTTATTTTTATGGCTCAGTGTCTGTATGTTCAGTGTATTTGCATAGCAGAAATGGCTCCAGCCAGCCATTCAGAAAAAACAGGACTTTTTTCATTCTCTAGATGTCAGTTGAAACTTGATGTGTCGATTGAAGTTGGTGCAGATGACGGCTGGTGGAGACCGGGATGAGGCTGCACAAACCTTAAAACTTTTACTCTACACATACAACATATCGATACTCCATAGAAGGGCAAAAACAATTTTAAGGCTAAGGCCCCACATAGCGGTCCACAGCGAAAAAGCCATGCGGGAAAAACCATGGCGGAAACACATTTCAGTTTTTCCTGCAGTGCTTTTCGTAGAAAGAGGAAAACTCTGCAGACTTTCTGCTTCAATTACACCTATAGAGAAACCACCGGCATTTCCATAGGTATAATTGACATGCTGCGATTTCTAAAAACGCAGCAGTTTCGATCTTGTCTAACACTAACACTAACACTATTCTACGCTGGTTCTACTGGCCAAAGGGTCTACTCCATAGCTGTAAGGAGAACTTTATACACACTTTGGGTCATCTCAACAATCACTTTCCTCAGTCACCACATCCAACTAACAACATGAAAACCACTAAACACTTCACCAATCTACTGTCCCCTTACAATATGGTGTCACTCCTTACTCACAGGACACAAACCATAACCATCACTATACAAACATCGAATGCCCCGTGGCCCACAGGAAGACCATTGGGACACATCGGCTGCCAATCACATTTGAAACATGCAAATTTAGTTTCCTTTTGTTCTATTTCAGATGTTTTTAGGTTGTTTCTTTTTTTCCTTGCTGTTATGTCTCCTGATCAAAATGTTTCATGAGTTGGAAGTAAAACGCAATGTTCTTCAAATATTGTGCGAGAACATTATGTGAGTCATTGATGACAGGAGCCATGAAATGAAGAATGTAACCAAGATTGATGAGCAAAAATAGAAAAAAAAAACAATAAATAACAAATGTAACAAAAAGGAAGGTGATATCTAAATATCAGGCGGGGAGAATCTGGTGATAGCACACAAGTCATCATCTTGCAGCACTTTAGCAATTTTGTTACTATTGCCATCCATTTGGCTTCCTATGATACACTTAGTGGCTGTCCTTCAAAGTATTAGCCCAGCCCTTCTCATAGGCTATCTGGGTTGTATCTCCTTTCACCCGGAGCACCTTCATCCCATCCATTCTTCAGTCCCGCCCTCCGACGGAGACCACGCCTCCTCTAGTTGACTGGTCGGAGGCCTGCATAGTAACCAGCAGCGTTGGGTTCTCCATTACCCCGGCTCTCTCTTTGCCGATCCTGTGTTAGCTCAAACTTCTGAACTTATTTCTGTTCCATTACTCTAAATTCTTTTCCACTGTATTATTTATTACTTATATAGCGCCATCATATTCCGCAGCGCTGCACAGACATTGTCATCACTCACTGTCCCATATAGGGCTCACAATCGACATTTCCTATCAGTCTTTTGAGTGTGGGAGGAAACCAGAGTACCCGAAGGAACCCAGCAAACATGAGGAGAACAGACGTCAATAGATTTGTTTTATCATCTTTTGGTCCTTTCTCTTTGTATTTCTGAAGTGTCCTCATCACTATTCACTGTCCCACCTCATTTGCTGCCCCTTCCCGATGAGTGTGTTCGCAATGAGCGCTTTTCTGGCACCCTTTTATACTATTTAATACCTGTCATGTTTATGTACTTCTACTGTTGACTTGAAGTAGGGGCCCTAGAGTACAGAAACGCGTTGTCATTGTGAGATATATTCCAATAAAAGTATCCTTCACTCCATACATACTCAGCAGAGTGTGGTTATCCTCTGAGTCAGGAAGACGTTGCTATCAGGTGCCTGTACAGTGGCATAAGTACAGGTGGGTCCCTGATGCTTTTTTTTTTTTCTTTTAATAGGCCATGACCTCAGCAGATAACGGGCCCTATCTACTTACAACTCCCCGCTCCTGCTCACAGCCGCCTCCACTTCCCCTCTGATCATTATAATAGTTCATGGGTGGTCCACTATGGGGCATAATACTGTGTGGAGGGGTCATTATGGGACATTATACTGTGTGGAGGGGTCGCTATGTGACATTATACTGTGTGGAGAGGCCACTATGGTACATAATACTGTGTGGAGGGGTCATTATGGGACATTATACTGTGTGGAGGGGCCGCTATGTGACATTATACTGTGTGGAGGGGCCACTATGGGACTAATACTGTGTGGAGGGGCCACTATGGGACATAATACTGTGTGGAGGGGCCACTATGAGGCATTATACTGTGTGTAGGGGCCACTTATGGATATTATACTGTGTGTAGGGGCCACTATGGGACATTATATTGTGTGTAGGGGCCGCAATAGGATATTATACTGTGTGGAGGGGCTGCTATACAAAATTATACTGTGTGGAGGGGCCGCTATTGGACATTATACTATGTGGAGGGGCTGCTATGGGACATTATACTGTCTGGAGGCCACTTTGGGACATTATAGTGTGTGTAAATGGAGCGTCATACTGTTTGGGGGCCAGGAAAGGGAGAGCTATGTCATGGGGCCCAAGTCAAAAGTTTGCTGTGGGGCCCGGTCTTTGTTAGTTACACCCCTAATATACTGCCTTATGAGTGCCTCTTTCTTTTTCTCTTCACATTACTTTTTGCTCATCATTGGTTTGTTATAGTTGTCTCATATGGGGCTTTCTAAAGGAACACTGTCAAATCCTCTGATATCTCGATTTGCTGGGGTTATCTTTGCAGTGCACCCATACAAGGAAGTGAAAGGCGAACCTGCCAGCGTCATTTCGGACTCCCCAGTGCCGCATCACCTTCCCTGCTGTGCACCGCTGATCTCCGGTCCACGTTGCAGTTGCTGTCAGTGAGTACTGTGCCTCCCTGTCCTTGTCTTCAGTCCTCCCACGGCCCCAGCAAGTGTTTTCCACATACAGTGTCCGTGGGTAGTGCCACCATTAAAGAAGGGGAGCACACCGTCAGCCTGCATCACAGTGACTCTGTTAATAGCTACAGCATTCTTAAAGGGTCAGCATTCCAAGTTGCAGTCTCCATTACCATTCTCCATGCCATTTTACCCTGGCGCACCATGGCTGCCCCGCTACAGAAGAGAGGTGCATACACTCAGGGACTTTCGTGAGAAAATGCTGTCCCTCTTCTAGTTCTATCCTCTGAATTCAGAACACTAGATACAGATCCTGCTGTGCCAGCTTGGGGGTGCTGCAGCTAGAGAGGTCAAATCCTGGCCTGCCTCTGACAAAAGAACCCCTGGGCAAATTCTGGACAAACTCCAGGCGAACTTTGACGTGCGATCTGTCTCCGAGGTAAAGATGCACTTCTTTTCCAGATGACAGTTACCTGTTGAGACTCTGCGGGGCTATGCTTTATCCCTCCAAGAGCTGTGGTGCAAGTGGATCCGCATGAAAATGTGGACTCTGATAAAATCTTACTTGACTGCTTCATAGAAGGGGCGGGTACCACATTGCTCCAGAGTCAGTTGTGAATGCTTGCTGCACAACATCCCAGCATCACATTTGCTGATTTCAAGGCCCTTGCCATCCAGGTCTTGGGACAGGAACAGCCCCAGCCGAGCCCAGTCATCTGTGTTCCCTCACCTCGACCCTCTACAAGCATCGCTCCAGTGTACCTCACCTGCTGCCCAAACTGCACAGATTACACCAGCAGACTCCAGAGATGACCTTCTGGCCCGAGTGGATCATCTGACCTGTGCCATGGAACAGATCACCGTCCATCTAGATCGTCTGACCCAGCCGTCTTCATCGTCCAGTGATCCTTTGCGAAGTCTCAACATCTCACCTGAGCCTCCACCCAGATGTCCGTCTTCAGTGAAACCTTTGCAGAATGAGAGGCCATACTGTACCTATTACCATAGATATGGACACACCAGGCCTCAATGTTTTCAGTTAAATGGGCCATCCCTGAGGCAGCGGGCCGCCCCTCGGGAGGAAAAAAGGAGGGCCCAGGTGAATCTTCAGTGCCATTGTCACGCTTCGTCTCAGCCTGCCCACACATCACAATCCCTCTGACAGCATTGGTGGACACTGGATCTCAGGTAACAACCCTGCGCAAGCAGGCGTTTCTTGAACATTGGGACTTAGGTGTGTTGAATAGAACGCCTGTGTGAAAGATCCTCAGTGAGCCAACACCGCTGTGGCCCCACCTGAGTCCTCTTTCATATAAAAACCACACTCACCGCCAGTGAGTGCCGGGTCCACCAGATAAATACAAGACAAGCTTTCTAAATTTTATATATTTATTAACCCCTAAATGGGTCGATATTAACATCTAACATATACAGTTCAGAACAGATATGTAGATATATGCAAGCATTAACAGTTACTAGTTACAAGATACAGTACAAATAAAATAAAAGGGATAAAGGTGAAATGATTACTTTACCACACATCTCCTTGATGTGGTTCTATAGTCCAACACTCACACATGGCATGTGTGAGTAACCCAGTGGAGGCTTCTTGGCATGTGGCATTAATCCAATAATCCAGCCTGCATGCTCTCATCACAGTCTCTCAACATTAGTCCAGTAATCTCTCTCAGTCTCTTGTAGGCTCATCATCGTCAGCAGCAGCATTCCAACCTGCCTGCTCATAGTAGCATCTCAGTGATAGTCTCTCTCAGTGGAAGTCTGTGATGGTCTGTCTCAACTCCATAGCATAATCTCCATAGCATAATCTCCATAGCATCATCTCCATAGCATAATCTCCCCCCCACAGACCTCTTACCTCATCTTTTATACCCTTTATGCCACCTCCCAGAATGAGGTCACCGGAAACAGCAAGTCTGATGAGTTAATGCAATCAAGTCCAGATCTTTTGTATAGAACTAAGACCAAGTGAATTGATACAATGTTATCAGCCAGGTCTGATCAACAGCCCAGGCTTGAACAATGCACTATTGTTTCTTTGATCACTCAAGGCTGCATAGGATTCAATTGAGCCATTCTGGGATGGATACAAAGCACTATTGTTACAGCGTTACCTCTACTGATAATATACAGCTAGGATTATGGCTGCGCACCTTATGAATCAATGGAACTAAGAGGGAAATACGCTATCCAGAGATTTAAATGCAGCTTTGAGTTATAGCCATATTTAAGCGGAATCATCACACCTCCCCCTTTAGATGGGGCTTGTAGGAAGTAGGGGCCTGTGCCCCTCTTCTGAGAGCACCTCTGCCACTTCAGCTCCTCAGGCTCTGGCCCCAAGGCTTCCTCACCTCCCCCCGGGGTCCCAGCAGACACGGGCCTTGTCAGACTCCGAGGGTGGTTGAGCGCCACGCGCCTTCAATATGTCCAGACTAGGGTCAGCTTGGACATCCTCTCTGAACTCTTGGCTGGAGTGAGACAAAAGAGAGGTGCATGTTACATAGCTGCCGGACCCTTCTGGCTCTCTAGTCTGACTAGGGACGCTTCTAAGGCCCAGGCTCTGAGCCACGTACACTTGGCTACCTCCTGCCTGTTCTGGGTCCGCTTTCTGAGTGCGGGCATCCCATAGCTTTACACTCATGACCTCAGGCCCTTGGGATACCATTCCAGAGATCCCATCCCGGCAATCTCTGCTCTCCTGGCTACCCTTGGCCTGCTCTCTCAGGGTCTTCCCCACACTAGCCGCTATTTGGGAGAGTTCTAGGGGATTCTGCACCTCCCCCTTTGCTTCCAAACCTACATCCTGTCCCACCTGTACTTGGGTGGGTGATGGTGATACCTTGGGCAAATGACTGAGATCATGCTTCCCCAAACCATCCCCCCACAATACATTGACAGGTAATACATTGGACATACCCCCTTCTTGGATCACACTTCCAGTACCCCATGCCATCTGCACTTGGGCCATGGGCACTCCTGGAATAGAACTGGACAGAAGAGATGTGTATGTCTCATACCGGCTGGACTCCTCCGGCTTCAGGGGAGTGAGGCTAGTCATGGCGGTCTCAGCACCGACTCCAGGTGGTGTAGGCAACGGTTCAAGGGTTGGAACGCCCTCCACCCTTGTAGCACTCTGGCTGTGGGCTAACACCGCACTACCAGCAGTCCGTCCCTCACCTGGATCGGCCATGAGATCCCCATAGCCTACCTGACCACCTGGCACATGGTCAGCAGTTGGGTGCTCATCGGATGCACTGGGCGAAATAGTAGAAGTCGCTTCCAGTGACTCAGAAGAGCTACCCTGTACACTTTCACAACAAGCATTGGCAATTACATTGACAGTACATTCATTAGCAATTGTTAATTCACACCGGGTCTCAGTAATGCGTCCGAGCGATGGAGGGACCAGTGCAGAGGCTGGAAGGCTTTCCACCCCTTTGGCACTTTGACTGCGGGTAACCACCGCAATACCAGTAGTCCGTCCTACATCTGGACCGTCACTGAGAGCCCAGAGAGACACCGAACCACCTGGTACAACATCCACAGTTTCATGGCAGACATTGGCAATATCATTAACAGCATTGGTTCTATCACACTGAGCTGGAGGGAGGACTGGCAGACATAGAGACACAGACTGGGGGGGTGAGGCCCCCGCAGATGTGGGCGGGTCTACAGCCCAGTCCTCACTCAGCTCCTTTACACCTACATTAATCCCAGATACATTAGAATTAGCATTTTCACAGAATGCATGAGGAGACATTTCAGAGGGAGGGTGATTAGCCCCCGCCGCATATTGGCACACCATAGGCCCCAAATCTGTCCCCAACAGTACATTGGCAGGCAACTCAGACATCACTCCCACATCCCGCATTCCTTTCCCTGCACCCCAGTCTAAATGAACACAAGCCATGGGTACAGTAAAACGTTCCAATCCAATACCCCGTAGGGTCAGAGTTTTCCCAGGGATAATACTGTCTGGGGGGACCAAATCTGGTTGTACCAGCTTAACATCTGCCCCCGTGTCCCGGAATCCCATCACCACTTTGTCCCCCACAGTGACCTGTTGATGGTTAGCATTAAGCTGGGGCCCCTCCCTCGCAACCAGATACACAGATGGGCCGGCCGCTGTAGTTTGGGGAGCAGGGGGGTTCCTAGGGCAGTTGGGGCAGTCTCGTTGTAAATGTCCCGTTTGATTACAGGCGTGGCACCGCCTGATCTCTCCCTGGGGTATGAGAGAGGTCACCGGGGAGCCCAGAGCTCGAGGGGCAGGGGACGTATAGGAACCACCCGGGACAGAGTTTGGCCTACCCCACCTGGAAGCAGAGGGCTGTGGTGACCTCCAGCTTGGTTCAGGATTCCCCGGGACAGATTGTGTCTTACCCCTCCTCCAGCCGTCGCTGGCAGGTGTCCACGGCAACTGGTTGGCAACATAACGATCCACCATTGCTGCGGTTGTTTCAAGGTCCTTGGGCTCTCGGTCCAGGAGATATTTTTGCACTTCCTCGGTACAAATGGTCAAGAACTGCTCTTGAAGCATGAGGTCTGCAAGGCTTTCTTGCGAGGTGACGGACTTGCTCTCCGTCCACCCCCGGAACCACATGCGCAGCTGGGCCGCTGTATCCTCATGGCTCTCTGAAGGCTTTTTCTGCAGGCCTCGGAACCTTCGACGGTACAGCTCCGGCGTGAGTTGGTACCTCCGGATCAGCGCTGCTTTAACGGATTCATAGTCCTGGTCAACTGGCAAATTGGCTTAAGTGTCCAGGGCTTTTCCCCTCAACCGGGGAGCCAGGTAACGGACCCAATGCGTCTGTGGTAGCTGATACTGCTTACACACTTTCTCAAAGGCCCGCAAGAACGAGTCCAAATCCCCGTTTGTTTCAAGGATTGGAAAGTCCTCGGATCAGAGCCTTGGTACTTGAGCTTCTGGAGTGCGTGCAGTGACAGACAGTGCCTGCTGGGAGAGCTCCAGTCTTTTGAGCTCAAGCTGATATTGCCGCTCAGCCTGCCGTTCTGCTGCCTCACGATCAGCCTGCCGTTCTGCTGCCTCACGATCAGCCTACCGTTTTGCTGCCTCACGATCAGCCTGCCGTTTTGCGGCCTGCCGTTCTCGTTCTTGTTCTACAGCTTCCTGAAAACGGTACAACACCTGCAGGTATGTGTTAGGGTCACTGGTGCCTATTTGCTGTAGGGCCATTTGCCAGTATGAAACCGTTCCCCCCACAAGGCTGGGGTTACTGGTCTCTCCTGGTGAAGTAATCCTTGGGACCGGGCTGCTTGCTGCACTTCCTGGCCTAGCCCCAAAATCAGGACTCTGCTCGATTCTCTGCATGGTTGTGGCTGCCTCCATTTCAGCCATACGCTCAGGATCTCCAAAAGCCTGGTTCAGCAGTTCTGGAGATCTGCTTCTGAGCCCACTAGCCATCCACTGGTATTTGTCAAATAAAAGATAGGATAGAATACAAAGAGTAAGGGAGGGGAACAGCACTGTATCAAACTTTCACTATATCTTAATGCTTGCTTCAATACCGAGCTTGTCTCATAAGATTACCATAATCCCCAGCATGTGAGTGATAAAGGTCACATGCCGTTTATCCTAAGATCCCACTACGCTGCCACCAATGTGAAAGATCCTCAGTGCGCCAGCACTGCTGTGGCCCCACCTGAGTCCTCTTTCATATAAAAACCACACTCACCGCCAGTGAGTGCCGGGTCCACCAGATAAATACAAGACAAGCTTTCTAAATTTTATATATTTATTAACCCCTAAATGGGTCGATATTAACATCTAACATATACAGTTCAGAACAGATATGTAGATATATGCAAGCATTAACAGTTACTAGTTACAATATACAGTACAATAAAATAAAAGGGATAAAGGTGAAATGACTACTTTACCACACATCTCCTTGATGTGGTTCTATAGTCCAACACTCACACATGGCATGTGTGAGTAACCCAGTGGAGGCTTCTTGGCATGTGGCATTAATCCAATAATCCAGCCTGCATGCTCTCATCACAGTCTCTCAACATTAGCCCAGTAATCTCTCTCAGTCTCTTGTAGGCTCATCATCATCAGCAGCAACATTCCAACCTGCCTGCTCATAGTAGCATCTCAGTGATAGTCTCTCTCAGTGGAAGTCTGTGATGGTCTGTCTCAACTCCATAGCATAATCTCCATAGCATCATCTCCATAGCATAATCTAATATAATAATAGAACTGAGACCAAGTGAATTGATACAATGTTATCAGCCAGGTCTGATCAACAGCCCAGGCTTGAACAATGCACTATTGTTTCTTTGATCACTCAAGGCTGCATAGGATTCAATTGAGCCATTCTGGGATGGATACAAAGCTCTATTGTTACAGCGTTACCTCTACTGATAATATACAGCTAGGATTATGGCTGCGCACCTTATGAATCAATGGAACTAAGAGGGAAATACGCTACCCAGAGATTTAAATGCAGCTTTGAGTTATAGCCATATTTAAGCGGAATCATCACAGCCTGACACATGGATAAATCTGTGTGCCAGCAATGGACAGCCCATACCACAGCAGGGTTATTGGGAACCCACTATCCAGATTGGGGACTTGAAACTGCCTAGACAGGGTGTAATTGTCACTGATGTAGAGGATGATAGGTTTGCAGTTGTAATATTAGGCATGAATGTTTTACGCCATTGCTTTGCAGAAGTGTTGGATGCCTTGCATGCCTCTCTCCTTACAGCTTCTCCCAGTGACCAGCAGACCATTCAGCGGGCCATTCGTGTACTCAACTCCCAGCACAAGTTTGCCTACAAACAAGGTGAAATTGGTCGAGTCCGGATCCAAGACACCTGTTCAGTAACCCTACAGCCTGGAACATAAACTATGGTGTGGTGCCGTGCCTGTCCGGGCATAGAAAATCAGGACTACGAGGCCTTGCTACAACCCATTCAGGTAGATGGCCATCCACTTGTCATGGCTGCCCGCAGCCTTGTCACAGTTCCCAATGGACGTGTTCCTGTCCGCTTAGTCAACTTGGGTGATGCTCCCGTGAACCTCCACAAGTTCCACTCTGTGGCCCTGCTACATCGGTTAGCACCTGAAGACATTCTGGTGATTCTACCGCCACACAGCGTTCAACGCAAGCTGCTGAGAACATTCAGAATGGAGCCATGAAGCCCTGGTGGGATGAATTGAATGTGGGAGACGCCAATACCCCTATAGAGCACATCAATGGGGTCCGCAATGTGGCCAAGTATTACAAACAGGCATTCAGCAAACACCCATTGGACTTTGGTAAGACCACGACCATACAACATCGCATTCTGACTGGCGACCACCATCCAATCAAGGAGCGTCACCATCCAATACCACCAGCGATGTACCAACCAGTGAAAAAGTTGATCCAAGGTATGCGAGATGCTGCTGTCATCCGGGAGGATAACAGTCCCTGGGCAGCCCCGCTAGTCCTTGTCAAGAAGAAAGACGGCACCCTACGATTTTGTGTGGACTATCGTAAACTCAACAACATCACGCACAAAGACACATACCTATTACCGCGGTTTGAGGAATATCTAACGGCTTTGGGATCAGCTACCTGTTTCTCGACCCTGGACTTAACCAGTGGATACTGGCAAGTCCCTATGGCGCCTGAAGATCGTGAAAAGACTGCGTTTACGACCCTGATGGGACTCTTTGAATTCAATAGTATGCCATTTGGGCTATGTAATGCCCCAGCCACATTCCAACGGCTTATGGAGAGGTGCCTCGGCCATGAGAATTTCCAGAGTGTGCTACTGTACCTGGACGATGTTATTGTATTCTCCCGGACATACCAAGAACACCTTCGTCACCTGTCCGAGGTATTCAAGGTACTTATACAACATGGCCTAAAGGTGAAGCCCTCCAAGTGCTACCTGTTGAAACCCCAAGTTCACTACTTCTGTTCTGTGCTGGTCACTACAGCGAGGCCTCCGGTCTGTGCCGGTCACTACAGCGATGCTTCCGTTCTGTGCCGATCACTACAGCGAGGCCTCCGGTCTGTTTCAGTCATTACAGCGATGCCTCCGGTCTGTGCCGATTACTACAGCGATGCCTCCGGTCTGTGCTGGTCACTACAGCGATGCCTCCGGTCTGTGTCAGTCATTACAGCGATGCCTCCGGTCTGTGCCGATTACTACAGCGATGCCGCCGGTCTGTGCTGGTCACTACAGCGATGCCTCCGGTCTGTGTCAGTCACCACAACAATGCCTCTGCATTGTGTCGGTCACTACAGCGAGGCCTCCGGTCTGTGCCGGTCAATACATTGAGGCCTCCGGTCTGTGCCGGTTACTACAGCGAGGCCTCCGGTCTGTGCCGGTCACTACAGCGAGGCCTCCGGTCTGTGTCAGTCACTACAACGATGCTTCCATTCTGTGCCGGTCACTACAGCGAGGCCTCCGGTCTGTGCCGGTCACTACAGTGATGCCTCCGGTCTGTGCCGATCACTACAGCGATGCCTCCGGTCTAGCTTTTGACGTACAGAGTCCATTTTCTAATGTCTAAGTGTTGGGACCCTACTCCACACTAACTGGTGATACTATCCACATCCACCAAGAATATATCTACCCTTTGGAAAGCACACCAGTAACAAGATGTTGCAATTATCGTACAATCAGAAGAGACAAACAATATCCTGGTTCAGGTGACATTCTCTCGGGACTTCCTACTCACCTGTCCCACTGAAACTTGCAGTAGGGACTTGGAGAGAGACTCACGCAGAATGGTGAACCTTGAGTTACATTGCGCCACACTGGCTGAATATGTCAAAGTACAGCGCATACCCAGAGGTCTGAGAAAATTCTGAATAAATGCTCCTTGCTGCTAACCATTACCTTCATACAGAAGAATATGACGACATTAAAGGAACAGATTCAGTCAGCAGAACAACAACTAAGGAGCTCCTGTACACCTACAAAATTGGAAACACTAAAAGAAAAACAGATGTCTGCACTCCAGACTCACAGAAAAGAAGTGGAAGCACAGAAGAGATGCAAATTCCAGTGAGACCTGGAAGATTATCGCTCTGAACGTTTATAAATGGCAAGAGGGTTATTCCTACTATAGACAGGATCAGCACACACGCACCTCCTCACCGGACTCAACAAGATCAAGCTCAAACAGTGAAAGATCTTATGGCCGTAGCCACACTACCTCTTCGTCCTCTCTGTGGCCCTGAAAAAGAGGATGTAGTAGAAAGAGGGGTAGAACTGGAGGACTTAACACTGGGGCATCTACTTCTGGTTCCACCGTAGCAACGTGGTCCCAGGTAAGGGAAACATCCACTCCCTCACTAGTGGTAAACATTTCTTCTCGTACTCTAATCCCGGTGGAATACCAAATATTACAGAAAGGTCTATCCTTTTGCCCCAATTACAGATATGACCTTTTTCAACTAGACGTAGACCTTCATAGGTTCTATAGGTCATTGAGATTAAAAGTATATTTTGCTGATATACCACACACCTCCGAAACAAACAGCCAGAGGGTTGGGTCTTAGGAATAAGAGTGTATACACTCCTCCTGGGGCCTCTGCCCCGCTGGAAAATATGATCTCATTTATCAAGAAGGATGTCAATACATTCAGACACCAAGTGGAAGAGGATCTATTTACATACAAATCCAACCTATCTCAGGTGGAAAGAGATTCTCTGAGGAGCCTTTCAAGTGACAAATCTGTTATCATTAAACCAGCTGACAAGGGAGGTGCTCTTGTTGTAATGGACAAAAAGGACTATATTTCTGAGATTGAGAGTCAGCTACAGAATAGCAATGTCTATGGCATATTACCACATAACCCAATACAATCTGTTACTCACAAAATACAGGCACTTCTCAGTAGACATCGGGTAATGGGGACAATAGACCAAGAGACGGTTAGATACTTGACTAAAACTCATCCTATAACGCCAGTCTTTTATATTCTCCCAAAGAGATTGGATAAACCTCCAGGCCACCCAATCGTAGCCTCCACAGAATCAATTTTGTCTCCCCTAGCAATCTCTGTGGAGAAAATTATGAACCCTTTGATTCAAAAAACTAAATCCTTTCTCCTTGACACAAACATGTTCCTGTCCCTCATTAGGGACTTGGGCACCTTACCCCCTGATTCCATTTTGGTGACATTGGACGTTGTATCTCTTTACACTTCCATTCAGCACACCAAAGGTATCTATGCAGCTAAGGCCTTATTTGAATCCTCGGATTTACACCCTAACATCACTCAGTTTTGTCTTGAACTTTTACAATTGATATTGGAGGAAAATTATTTTTTATTCCAAGATACATTCTACATTCAGAAACAGGGGACCGCCATGGGTTCAAATATGGCACCACCGTATGCAAATGGGTATATGTCCTTTTTTGAGGAAAATTTCATATATGTTAATGCACTGCTCTTACAGTATTCACACATTTGGATAGATTGATGACATCTTCTGCATTTGGTTATGCCCACCCGACACTCTACTGGAATTTACAGAGTACTTAAATGGTATATGGCCAGAATTACAATTTACCCTTCATTTTGATTTTACCAACATAAGTTTTCTGGACACAACAGTATACAAGAAAACAGACAACTCACTCGGTACTCCTCCATTATACGAGTTTCCATCCAGCAAATACAAAAAAATCCTTATCCAGGTCACAATTTTCCTGTATCAACCGTATCGTGGACAATCCCACGATGAGGGAAACAAGACTGACAGAAGTCAGTCAAAAATTCTCAGAACGCGGATATCCAACATCAGTCCTTCAACAGTCGCTGAGGGATATTACTACATCAAATGGCAATACCCAAACCCCTAAACCCAAAAGACTAGCTTTTGTACATACCTACCATTCCTTCGCTTATCGTATACACCAGATAATTAGGAAGCACTGGAATCTATTACAAGTAGCATATCCACAAATTAGTGAGTTCCAGGTCCCATTTTTACCTTGTTAGAGACGACCTAAAAACATTAGGGACAGACTAGTCAGGGCATATATGGGTTCGGATACCAGACCTCTGAGACAACAATTTTTGAGTACCCCTAAAAACGGCACGTACCCATGCTTATCATGTAATCAATGTTCTAGTGTCATCAGAGGTGATAGCCTATACCATCCCCTCAGTGGAGAACGCTTCAACATCAAGGATTTTTTCACCTGTAACTTCAACTTTGTTGTCTATTTGATAAAGTGTCTGTGCGGTCTCGCATACGTTGGAGAAACTACGTAAAACAGCACAGGTCTAACATACGGTGCCAGAATCTGCTACTACCGATACCAGCCCATTTCATTAAACATAAACATACAGTAGCTCAACTTAGAGGCGGCAACAGGATACTACTTCTAAAAAAAAAGAGAGATGCCTATTGGATTCACAGGCTACAGACTCTGGAACCACAAGGACTGAACCAAGAGTATGAGATATCGGCGTTCATTTAAAAAGATTACAAACCATAATATGCTATGTAACCTATATTGATGCAGAACAATGCTTTAACGATATATTCTGTCTTTTTAGATATGTTGATCCACTTTGATTTCTTCACTAGCCTCGACAGGAATCTTCACCACCGTATCCTTCTTCTTTGGCAGTGATGGCGAACCTTTTAGAGACCGAGTGCCCAAACTGCAACCCAAAACCCACTAAATTATCGCAAAGTGCCAACACGGCAATTTAACCTTAAATTAACCAGGATCTGTTTTATATTGACCGTGCAATGTTATTAAAGCCTGTAATAATATGTCTGCTATAAAACAGATACTGTGTGATATAAATAGTGAAGTGCCCCCAGACAGTACAATGCGCTCCACAGTGGCCCCAGACAGTATTATATGCTCCAGAATTGCCCTGATGTCTAAGGGTTGGGACCCTACTCCGCACTAACTGGTGATACTATCCACATCCACCAAGAAAAGGTTACTACAGCCAGGCCTCCGGTCTGTGTCAATCACTACAACGATGCTTCCATTCTGTGCCGGTCACTACATCGAGGCCTCCGGTCTGTAACAGTCACTACAGCGAGGCCTCCGGTCTGTTCCGGTCACTACAGCGATGCCTCTGGTCTGTGCCGGTCACTACAGCGATGCCTCTGGTCTGTACCAGTCACTACAGCGAGGCCTCCGGTCTGTACCAGTCACTACAGCGAGGCCTCCGGTCTGTACCAGTCACTACAGCGAGGCCTCCGGTCTGGGCCGGTCACTACAGCGATGCCTCTGGTCTGTGCCGGTCACTACAGCGATGCCTCTGGTCTGTACCAGTCACTACAGCGAGGCCTCCGGTCTGTACCAGTCACTACAGCGAGGCCTCTGGTCTGTACCAGTCACTACAGCGAGGCCTCCGGTCTGGGCCGGTCACTACAGCGATGCCTCTGGTCTGTGCCGGTCACTACAGCGATGCCTCTGGTCTGTACCAGTCACTACAGCGAGGCCTCCGGTCTGTACCAGTCACTACAGCGAGGCCTCCGGTCTGTACCAGTCACTACAGCGAGGCCTCCGGTCTGGGCCGGTCACTACAGCGAGGCCTCCGGTCTGTGCCGGTCACTACAGCAACGCCTCCGCTCTGTGCCGGTCACTACAGCGAGGCCTCCGGTCTGTGCCAGTCACTACAGCGAGGACTCCGATCTGTGCCGGTCACTACAGCGAGGCCTCCGGTCTGTGCCGGTCACTACAGCAACGCCTCCGCTCTGTGCCGGTCACTACAGCGAGGCCTCCTCTCTGTGCCGGTCACTACAGTGAGGCCTCCTCTCTGTACCAGTCACTACAGCGAGGCCTCCGGTCTGTACCAGTCACTTCAGCGAGGCCTCCGGTCTGGGCCGGTCACTACAGCGAGGCCTCCGGTCTGTGCCGGTCACTACAGCAACGCCTCCGCTCTCTGCCGGTCACTACAGCAAGGCCTCCGGTCTGTGCCGGTCACTACAGCGACGCCTCCGCTCTGTGCCGGTCACTACAGTGAGGCCTCCGGTCTGGGCCGGTCACTACAGCGAGGCCTCCGGTCTGTGCCGGTCACTACAGCAACGCCTCCGCTCTGTGCCGGTCACTACAGCGAGGCCTCCGGTCTGTGCCGGTCACTACAGCGAGGACTACGGTCTGTGCCGGTCACTACAACGAGGCCTCCGGTCTGTGCCGGTCACTACAGCAACGCCTCCGCTCTGTGCCGGTCACTACAGCGAGGCCTCCTCTCTGTGCCGGTCACTACAGCGAGGCCTCCTCTCTGTACCAGTCACTACAGCGAGGCCTCCGGTCTGTACCAGTCACTACAGCGAGGCCTCCGGTCTGGGCCGGTCACTACAGCGAGGCCTCCAGTCTGTGCCGGTCACTACAGCAACGCCTCCGCTCTGTGCTGGTCACTACAGCGAGGCCTCCGGTCTGTGCCGGTCACCACAGCAACGCCTCCGCTCTGTGCCGGTCACTACAGCGAGGCCTCTGGTCTGTGCCGGTCACTACAGCGATGCCTCTGGTCTGTACCAGTCACTACAGCGAGGCCTCTGGTCTGTACCAGTCACTACAGCGAGGCCTCCGGTCTGTGCCGGTCACTACAGTGAGGCCTCTGGTCTGTGTCAGTCACTACATTGGCTGCCTATTCAATACAGAATACAATATAAACTTCTCCCCCTCCTCCACAAGGCTCTCCATAATGCTGCACCTCCCTACATTTCCTCCCTCATCTCTGTCTATCGCCCAACCCGTGCTCTCCGTTCACTCAATGACCTAAGACTAACATCCTCTATTATCAGAACCTCCCACTCTCGTATCCTATAAGACTTCTCCCGAGTTGCACCACTTCTCTGGAATGTTCAACCTTGGACAATCAGATTAACCCCCAATTTCTACAGCCTCAAGCGCAAACTAAAGACATATCTTATCAGACAGATCATATGTCATAATGTTAACCCTTCCGCAGTTAGAATCCCTAAATCTAACCCTCCTCTGTTCACTATGCCCAGGCACTTTGCATCTGTGCATAAATGGACACGGCTGGTGACGGTTCATACAACTTTATTCATTTGTATAAATATAGTAACCTCCTTCATAAAAAAACAAAATGGCTGCTCCATTTTATAATCACTTCTACCTCTTGTGTCTACCTCATAGACTGTAAGCTCTTGTGAGCAGGGCCCTCGCTCCTATTTTGTGAATTGAATTATTAAACTGTAATGTCCCATTT
This sequence comes from Leptodactylus fallax, assembly GCA_947044405.1. NCBI lineage: Eukaryota > Metazoa > Chordata > Amphibia > Anura > Leptodactylidae > Leptodactylus > Leptodactylus fallax. The sequence goes on along the minus strand of CAMRHE010000727.1, from coordinate 169,921 downwards.
TGTCTGTACATGACTTGTAAAGTGCTGCAGAATATGTTGGCGCTATAGAAATCACATTTATTATATTATTATTAAAAGTGAAATATTTTATCATGAGGCGGCCGAGCTGAGTCTTTGGCTGTGTGGAGGCTCCTCATAAACAGCTGGTTCATAGTCATAAGTCGGTCTCTACTGCCCAGCTGGTATCCACAGATTCCCCCTCTATGACTTCATCTCAGCTGGACTAGTCTGTGATTATTTGCTGTTTGTTCGGCGCCCAAATTACAGAAATCAAGTAATGAGGAGACAGTGAGAATCTGCTGCACTCCACAAACTTGCTCTTACTGTCTCCAGAGAAGAGAAGGTGAATTCCGGGTCTACAATAGTTTTCCTGCCAAAAAAAAAAATCTTTTTTTCTCCATCAGTTCTTGAAAACTAAAATTCATAAAGGGAATGAGAGATGAGTCTGACAGGGGGAGAGGAGTGTGAGGTTCTCAGGGTTTAGTTTGTAGAACAATATGATTACAGTCTCTGCATCGTGCCCAGAATCCCGGCTAAAAATGAGCACAATACAGGGAAACGCCTCAATCAGGCAGCACCCAGCTTTCCAAGGATCCTGAGTGGCTATTCTGATTTGTTATTATGCAATGATATATATGTAAGATAATAGATGTAAAATATCACTGTAAAACTAGCAGCGGCGTAACTAAACTCTTGTGGGCCCCGCTGAAAACTTTGACCGGAGTCTCCATTTCATCCCTACAACCAGAGGCGTAGCTGGCGGGGAAACCGGGGTCTGCCCCAGGCCCACTGACTCTGTGGGGCCCACCCTGGGGTTGCCATCAACACATTACTTTCAACTATAAAAAACACTGATACAGTTGAAGTATATGGTAGAGCAGCAAGCCTACGGCAGGCCTGCTGGCTTCCAAATCTCTGTGACCCTAGACAAGATGTCTGTGTCCAGGCAGGCTCAATGATGTCACAGTATGCGCCAGTATGTCTCATGTGCTGGACATAGATGTCCTGTCTGTGTTCATGGAGGCTTGTAAAGGAGAGAAGAGACGGCAGCAGCTGCAGCTTCATGCAGCAAGGGATTGCAGCCAGGTGAGTATATGCAGCTCAATGAGTTAATAGAGTCCGGCTGTGTGTAAAGTAGTCTCAGCATACACGTGCATCTAAATAAAGGACTTCGTGTCCGACGAAAAAAAAAGGATTTGCAGCGCAGAGGGTGTAAGCGCACACCTGCGCATTGCTTTAAAAACCCATTCAAATGAATGGGTTTTTAACCAATGCGCCGCTGACCGGTCTGTATCCGATGCCGATCCAGTTCGCCGAGATTTTCACTGGATTGGCAACGGACGGACAGCAAGCGCAGGTGTGAACGAAGCATAATTCTAATTTATTGAGATGCACATGTAAATACACCTGTTCTGTGAAGGCCTCAGTGATTTGTTAGAGAACACTAGTGAACAAACAGCACGGTTCTAGTTTAATAGCCACTGACCAAGTCACCCTTTTAGTGCTTTGGAATGTTTTTTTGTAAAAAACAAAAAAAGAGACAAAAGACATACAGAGTCAGAATTGTTATGAATCACTATTTTATTTAAGCAGAATGCAGTAAAATGACTGGAAAAAAACAGGGCTAGGGACAAGTAAAAGGAGGGGGAAGAGGAAACACTTGTGCAAGTACTAATAATAAGAATGTGTCTGGCAACACTACATTTGAGTGTCATACATTATATATGTTTATAGATGTATATTCCTAGGGGTCCTGACAGAGTGACACACTATATTTTATAGATATATAGTCCTAGGAGCCCTGACAGTGTCATACACTATGTATTATAGATATATAGTCCTAGGAGCCCTGACAGTGTCATACACTATGTATTATACATATATAGTCCTAGGGGCCCTGACAGTGTCATACACTATGTATTATAGATATATAGTCCTAGGAGCCCTGACAGTGTCATACACTATGTATTATAGATATATAGTCCTAGGAGCCCTGACAGTGTCATACACTATGTATTATAGATATATAGTCCTAGGAGCCCTGACAGTGTCATACACTATGTATTATAGATATATAGTCCTAGGAGCCCTGACAGTGTCATACACTATGTATTATAGATATATAGTCCTAGGAGCCCTGACAGTGTCATACACTATGTATTATAGATATATAGTCCTAGGAGTCCTGACAGTGTCATACACTATGTTTTATAGATATATAGTCCAAAGAGTCCTGACAGTGTCATACACTATGTATTATAGATATATAGTCCTAGGAGCCCTGACAGTGTCATACACTATGTATTATAGATATATAGTCCTAGGAGCCCTGACAGTGTCATACACTATGTATTATAGATATATAGTCCTAGGAGCCCTGACAGTGTCATACACTATGTATTATAGATATATAGTCCTAGGAGTCCTGACAGTGTCATACACTATGTTTAATAAATATATAGTACTAGGAGTCTTGACAGTGTCATACAGTATGTTTAATAGCTATATAGTCCTAGGATCCCTGACAGTGTCATACACTATGTTTTATAGATATATAGTCCTAGGAGCCCTGACAGTGTCATACACTCTGTTTTATACTGTAGATATATAGTCCTAGGAGTCCTGACAGAGTCATACACTATGTATTATAGATATATAGTCCTAGGAGCCCTGACAGTGTCATACACTATGTATTATAGATATATAGTCCTAGGAGCCCTGACAGTGTCATACACTATGTATTATAGATATATAGTCCTAGGAGCCCTGACAGTGTCATACACTATGTTTTATAGATATATAGTCCTAGGAGCCCTGACAGTGTCATACACTATGTATTATAGATATATAGTCCTAGGAGCCCTGACAGTGTCATACACTATGTATTATAGATATATAGTCCTAGGAGCCCTGACAGTGTCATACACTATGTATTATAGATATATAGTCCTAGGAGTCCTGACAGTGTCATACACTATGTTTTATAGATATATAGTCCTAGGAGCCCTGACAGTGTCATACACTATGTATTATAGATATATAGTCCTAGGAGCCCTGACAGTGTCATACACTATGTATTATAGATATATAGTCCTAGGAGCCCTGACAGTGTCATACACTATGTATTATAGATATATAGTCCTAGGAGTCCTGACAGTGTCATACACTATGTATTATAGATATATAGTCCAAGGAGTCCTGACAGTGTCATACACTATGTATTATAGATATATAGTCCTAGGAGCCCTGACAGTGTCATACACTATGTATTATAGATATATAGTCCTAGGAGCCCTGACAGTGTCATACACTATGTATTATAGATATATAGTCCAAGGAGCCCTGACAGTGTCATACACTATGTATTATAGATATATAGTCCTAGGAGTCCTGACAGTGTCATACACTATGTTTAATAAATATATAGTACTAGGAGTCTTGACGGTGTTATACAGTATGTTTAATAGCTATATAGTCCTAGGATCCCTGACAGTGTCATACACTATGTTTTATAGATATATAGTCCTAGGAGCCCTGACAGTGTCATACACTCTGTTTTATACTGTAGATATATAGTCCTAGGAGTCCTGACAGTGTCATACACTATGTATTATAGATATATAGTCCTAGGAGTCCTGACAGTGTCATACACTATGTTTAATAAATATATAGTACTAGGAGTCTTGACAGTGTTATACAGTATGTTTAATAGCTATATAGTCCTAGGATCCCTGACAGTGTCATACACTATGTTTTATAGATATATAGTCCTAGGAGCCCTGACAGTGTCATACACTCTGTTTTATACTGTAGATATATAGTCCTAGGAGTCCTGACAGTGTCATACACTATGTATTATAGATATATAGTCCTAGGAGTCCTGACAGTGTCATACACTATGTATTATAGATATATAGTCCTAGGAGTCCTGACAGTGTCATACACTATGTTTAATAAATATATAGTACTAGGAGTATTGACAGTGTTATACAGTATGTTTAATAGCTATATAGTCCTAGGATCCCTGACAGTGTCATACACTATGTTTTATAGATATATAGTCCTAGGAGCCCTGACAGTGTCATACACTCTGTTTTATACTGTAGATATATAGTCCTAGGAGTCCTGACAGTGTCATACACTATGTATTATAGATATATAGTCCTAGGAGTCCTGACAGTGTCATACACTATGTTTAATAAATATATAGTACTAGGAGTCTTGACGGTGTTATACAGTATGTTCAATAGCTATATAGTCCTAGGATCCCTGACAGTGTCATACACTATGTTTTATAGATATATAGTCCTAGGAGCCCTGACAGTGTCATACACTATGTATTATAGATATATAGTCCTAGGAGCCCTGACAGTGTCATACACTATGTATTATAGATATATAGTCCTAGGAGCCCTGACAGTGTCATACACTATGTATTATAGATATATAGTCCTAGGAGCCCTGACAGTGTCATACACTATGTATTATAGATATATAGTCCTAGGAGTCCTGACAGTGTCATACACTATGTTTTATAGATATATAGTCCAAAGAGTCCTGACAGTGTCATACACTATGTATTATAGATATATAGTCCTAGGAGTCCTGACAGTGTCATACACTATGTTTAATAAATATATAGTACTAGGAGTCTTGACAGTGTCATACAGTATGTTTAATAGCTATATAGTCCTAGGATCCCTGACAGTGTCATACACTATGTTTTATAGATATATAGTCCTAGGAGCCCTGACAGTGTCATACACTCTGTTTTATACTGTAGATATATAGTCCTAGGAGTCCTGACAGAGTCATACACTATGTATTATAGATATATAGTCCTAGGAGTCCTGACAGTGTCATACACTTTGTTTAATAAATATATAGTACTAGGAGTCTTGACGGTGTTATACAGTATGTTCAATAGCTATATAGTCCTAGGATCCCTGACAGTGTCATACACTATGTTTTATAGATATATAGTCCTAGGAGCCCTGACAGTGTCATACACTATGTATTATAGATATATAGTCCTAGGAGCCCTGACAGTGTCATACACTATGTATTATAGATATATAGTCCTAGGAGCCCTGACAGTGTCATACACTATGTTTTATAGATATATAGTCCTAGGAGCCCTGACAGTGTCATACAGTAAGTATTATAGATATATAGTCCTAGGAGCCCTGACAGTGTCATACACTATGTATTATAGATATATAGTCCTAGGAGCCCTGACAGTGTCATACACTATGTATTATAGATATATAGTCCTAGGAGTCCTGACAGTGTCATACACTATGTTTTATAGATATATAGTCCAAAGAGTCCTGACAGTGTCATACACTATGTATTATAGATATGTAGTCCTAGGAGCCCTGACAGTGTCATACACTATGTATTATAGATATATAGTCCTAGGAGCCCTGACAGTGTCATACACTATGTATTATAGATATATAGTCCTAGGAGCCCTGACAGTGTCATACACTATGTATTATAGATATATAGTCCTAGGAGTCCTGACAGTGTCATACACTATGTTTTATAGATATATAGTCCAAAGAGTCCTGACAGTGTCATACACTATGTATTATAGATATATAGTCCAAGGAGTCCTGACAGTGTCATACACTATGTTTAATAAATATATAGTACTAGGAGTCTTGACGGTGTTATACAGTATGTTTAATAGCTATATAGTCCTAGGATCCCTGACAGTGTGATACACTATGTTTTATAGATATATAGTCCTAGGAGCCCTGACAGTGTCATACACTCTGTTTTATACTGTAGATATATAGTCCTAGGAGTCCTGACAGTGTCATACACTATGTATTATAGATATATAGTCCTAGGAGTCCTGACAGTGTCATACACTATGTTTAATAAATATATAGTACTAGGAGTCTTGACAGTGTTATACAGTATGTTTAATAGCTATATAGTCCTAGGATCCCTGACAGTGTCATACACTATGTTTTATAGATATATAGTCCTAGGAGCCCTGACAGTGTCATACACTCTGTTTTATACTGTAGATATATAGTCCTAGGAGTCCTGACAGTGTCATACACTATGTATTATAGATATATAGTCCTAGGAGTCCTGACAGTGTCATACACTATGTATTATAGATATATAGTCCTAGGAGTCCTGACAGTGTCATACACTATGTTTAATAAATATATAGTACTAGGAGTATTGACAGTGTTATACAGTATGTTTAATAGCTATATAGTCCTAGGATCCCTGACAGTGTCATACACTATGTTTTATAGATATATAGTCCTAGGAGCCCTGACAGTGTCATACACTCTGTTTTATACTGTAGATATATAGTCCTAGGAGTCCTGACAGTGTCATACACTATGTATTATAGATATATAGTCCTAGGAGTCCTGACAGTGTCATACACTATGTTTAATAAATATATAGTACTAGGAGTCTTGACGGTGTTATACAGTATGTTCAATAGCTATATAGTCCTAGGATCCCTGACAGTGTCATACACTATGTTTTATAGATATATAGTCCTAGGAGCCCTGACAGTGTCATACACTATGTATTATAGATATATAGTCCTAGGAGCCCTGACAGTGTCATACACTATGTATTATAGATATATAGTCCTAGGAGCCCTGACAGTGTCATACACTATGTATTATAGATATATAGTCCTAGGAGCCCTGACAGTGTCATACACTATGTATTATAGATATATAGTCCTAGGAGCCCTGACAGTGTCATACACTATGTATTATAGATATATAGTCCTAGGAGCCCTGACAGTGTCATACACTATGTATTATAGATATATAGTCCTAGGAGTCCTGACAGTGTCATACACTATGTTTTATAGATATATAGTCCTAAGAGTCCTGACAGTGTCATACACTATGTATTATAGATATATAGTCCTAGGAGCCCTGACAGTGTCATACACTATGTATTATAGATATATAGTCCTAGGAGCCCTGACAGTGTCATACACTATGTATTATAGATATATAGTCCTAGGAGCCCTGACAGTGTCATACACTATGTATTATAGATATATAGTCCTAGGAGTCCTGACAGTGTCATACACTATGTTTAATAAATATATAGTACTAGGAGTCTTGACAGTGTCATACAGTATGTTTAATAGCTATATAGTCCTAGGATCCCTGACAGTGTCATACACTATGTTTTATAGATATATAGTCCTAGGAGCCCTGACAGTGTCATACACTCTGTTTTATACTGTAGATATATAGTCCTAGGAGTCCTGACAGTGTCATACACTATGTATTATAGATATATAGTCCTAGGAGCCCTGACAGTGTCATACACTATGTATTATAGATATATAGTCCTAGGAGCCCTGACAGTGTCATACACTATGTATTATAGATATATAGTCCTAGGAGCCCTGACAGTGTCATACACTATGTTTTATAGATATATAGTCCTAGGAGCCCTGACAGTGTCATACACTACGTATTATAGATATATAGTCCTAGGAGCCCTGACAGTGTCATACACTATGTATTATAGATATATAGTCCTAGGAGCCCTGACAGTGTCATACACTATGTATTATAGATATATAGTCCTAGGAGTCCTGACAGTGTCATACACTATGTTTTATAGATATATAGTCCTAGGAGCCCTGACAGTGTCATACACTATGTATTATAGATATATAGTCCTAGGAGCCCTGACAGTGTCATACACTATGTATTATAGATATATAGTCCTAGGAGCCCTGACAGTGTCATACACTATGTATTATAGATATATAGTCCTAGGAGTCCTGACAGTGTCATACACTATGTTTTATAGATATATAGTCCAAAGAGTCCTGACAGTGTCATACACTATGTATTATAGATATATAGTCCTAGGAGCCCTGACAGTGTCATACACTATGTATTATAGATATATAGTCCTAGGAGCCCTGACAGTGTCATACACTATGTATTATAGATATATAGTCCTAGGAGCCCTGACAGTGTCATACACTATGTATTATAGATATATAGTCCTAGGAGTCCTGACAGTGTCATACACTATGTTTAATAAATATATAGTACTAGGAGTCTTGACGGTGTTATACAGTATGTTTAATAGCTATATAGTCCTAGGATCCCTGACAGTGTCATACACTATGTTTTATAGATATATAGTCCTAGGAGCCCTGACAGTGTCATACACTCTGTTTTATACTGTAGATATATAGTCCTAGGAGTCCTGACAGTGTCATACACTATGTATTATAGATATATAGTCCTAGGAGTCCTGACAGTGTCATACACTATGTTTAATAAATATATAGTACTAGGAGTCTTGACAGTGTTATACAGTATGTTTAATAGCTATATAGTCCTAGGATCCCTGACAGTGTCATACACTATGTTTTATAGATATATAGTCCTAGGAGCCCTGACAGTGTCATACACTCTGTTTTATACTGTAGATATATAGTCCTAGGAGTCCTGACAGTGTCATACACTATGTATTATAGATATATAGTCCTAGGAGTCCTGACAGTGTCATACACTATGTATTATAGATATATAGTCCTAGGAGTCCTGACAGTGTCATACACTATGTTTAATAAATATATAGTACTAGGAGTCTTGACAGTGTTATACAGTATGTTTAATAGCTATATAGTCCTAGGATCCCTGACAGTGTCATACACTATGTTTTATAGATATATAGTCCTAGGAGCCCTGACAGTGTCATACACTCTGTTTTATACTGTAGATATGTAGTCCTAGGAGTCCTGACAGTGTCATACACTATGTATTATAGATATATAGTCCTAGGAGTCCTGACAGTGTCATACACTATGTTTAATAAATATATAGTACTAGGAGTCTTGACGGTGTTATACAGTATGTTCAATAGCTATATAGTCCTAGGATCCCTGACAGTGTCATACACTATGTTTTATAGATATATAGTCCTAGGAGCCCTGACAGTGTCATACACTATGTATTATAGATATATAGTCCTAGGAGCCCTGACAGTGTCATACACTATGTATTATAGATATATAGTCCTAGGAGCCCTGACAGTGTCATACACTATGTATTATAGATATATAGTCCTAGGAGCCCTGACAGTGTCATACACTATGTATTATAGATATATAGTCCTAGGAGTCCTGACAGTGTCATACACTATGTTTTATAGATATATAGTCCAAAGAGTCCTGACAGTGTCATACACTATGTATTATAGATATATAGTCCTAGGAGTCCTGACAGTGTCATACACTATGTTTAATAAATATATAGTACTAGGAGTCTTGACAGTGTCATACAGTATGTTTAATAGCTATATAGTCCTAGGATCCCTGACAGTGTCATACACTATGTTTTATAGATATATAGTCCTAGGAGCCCTGACAGTGTCATACACTCTGTTTTATACTGTAGATATATAGTCCTAGGAGTCCTGACAGTGTCATACACTATGTATTATAGATATATAGTCCTAGGAGTCCTGACAGTGTCATACACTATGTTTAATAAATATATAGTACTAGGAGTCTTGACGGTGTTATACAGTATGTTCAATAGCTATATAGTCCTAGGATCCCTGACAGTGTCATACACTATGTTTTATAGATATATAGTCCTAGGAGCCCTGACAGTGTCATACACTATGTATTATAGATATATAGTCCTAGGAGCCCTGACAGTGTCATACACTATGTATTATAGATATATAGTCCTAGGAGCCCTGACAGTGTCATACACTATGTATTATAGATATATAGTCCTAGGAGCCCTGACAGTGTCATACAGTAAGTATTATAGATATATAGTCCTAGGAGCCCTGACAGTGTCATACACTATGTATTATAGATATATAGTCCTAGGAGCCCTGACAGTGTCATACACTATGTATTATAGATATATAGTCCTAGGAGTCCTGACAGTGTCATACACTATGTTTTATAGATATATAGTCCAAAGAGTCCAGACAGTGTCATACACTATGTATTATAGATATATAGTCCTAGGAGCCCTGACAGTGTCATACACTATGTATTATAGATATATAGTCCTAGGAGCCCTGACAGTGTCATACACTATGTATTATAGATATATAGTCCTAGGAGCCCTGACAGTGTCATACACTATGTATTATAGATATATAGTCCTAGGAGTCCTGACAGTGTCATACACTATGTTTTATAGATATATAGTCCAAAGAGTCCTGACAGTGTCATACACTATGTATTATAGATATATAGTCCAAGGAGTCCTGACAGTGTCATACACTATGTTTAATAAATATATAGTACTAGGAGTCTTGACGGTGTTATACAGTATGTTTAATAGCTATATAGTCCTAGGATCCCTGACAGTGTGATACACTATGTTTTATAGATATATAGTCCTAGGAGCCCTGACAGTGTCATACACTCTGTTTTATACTGTAGATATATAGTCCTAGGAGTCCTGACAGTGTCATACACTATGTATTATAGATATATAGTCCTAGGAGTCCTGACAGTGTCATACACTATGTTTAATAAATATATAGTACTAGGAGTCTTGACAGTGTTATACAGTATGTTTAATAGCTATATAGTCCTAGGATCCCTGACAGTGTCATACACTATGTTTTATAGATATATAGTCCTAGGAGCCCTGACAGTGTCATACACTCTGTTTTATACTGTAGATATATAGTCCTAGGAGTCCTGACAGTGTCATACACTATGTATTATAGATATATAGTCCTAGGAGTCCTGACAGTGTCATACACTATGTATTATAGATATATAGTCCTAGGAGTCCTGACAGTGTCATACACTATGTTTAATAAATATATAGTACTAGGAGTATTGACAGTGTTATACAGTATGTTTAATAGCTATATAGTCCTAGGATCCCTGACAGTGTCATACACTATGTTTTATAGATATATAGTCCTAGGAGCCCTGACAGTGTCATACACTCTGTTTTATACTGTAGATATATAGTCCTAGGAGTCCTGACAGTGTCATACACTATGTATTATAGATATATAGTCCTAGGAGTCCTGACAGTGTCATACACTTTGTTTAATAAATATATAGTACTAGGAGTCTTGACGGTGTTATACAGTATGTTCAATAGCTATATAGTCCTAGGATCCCTGACAGTGTCATACACTATGTTTTATAGATATATAGTCCTAGGAGCCCTGACAGTGTCATACACTATGTATTATAGATATATAGTCCTAGGAGCCCTGACAGTGTCATACACTATGTATTATAGATATATAGTCCTAGGAGCCCTGACAGTGTCATACACTATGTTTTATAGATATATAGTCCTAGGAGCCCTGACAGTGTCATACAGTACGTATTATAGATATATAGTCCTAGGAGCCCTGACAGTGTCATACACTATGTATTATAGATATATAGTCCTAGGAGCCCTGACAGTGTCATACACTATGTATTATAGATATATAGTCCTAGGAGTCCTGACAGTGTCATACACTATGTTTTATAGATATATAGTCCAAAGAGTCCTGACAGTGTCATACACTATGTATTATAGATATATAGTCCTAGGAGCCCTGACAGTGTCATACACTATGTATTATAGATATATAGTCCTAGGAGCCCTGACAGTGTCATACTGTCATCACTATGTATTATAGATATATAGTCCTAGGAGCCCTGACAGTGTCATACACTATGTATTATAGATATATAGTCCTAGGAGTCCTGACAGTGTCATACACTATGTTTTATAGATATATAGTCCAAAGAGTCCTGACAGTGTCATACACTATGTTTTATAGATATATAGTCCAAGGAGTCCTGACAGTGTCATACACTATGTTTAATAAATATATAGTACTAGGAGTCTTGACAGTGTTATACAGTATGTTTAATAGCTATATAGTCCTAGGATCCCTGACAGTGTCATACACTATGTTTTATAGATATATAGTCCTAGGAGCCCTGACAGTGTCATACACTCTGTTTTATACTGTAGATATATAGTCCTAGGAGTCCTGACAGTGTCATACACTATGTATTATAGATATATAGTCCTAGGAGTCCTGACAGTGTCATACACTATGTTTAATAAATATATAGTACTAGGAGTCTTGACAGTGTTATACAGTATGTTTAATAGCTATATAGTCCTAGGATCCCTGACAGTGTCATACACTATGTTTTATAGATATATAGTCCTAGGAGCCCTGACAGTGTCATACACTATGTTTTATACTGTAGATATATAGTCCTAGGAGTCCTGACAGTGTCATACACTATGTATTATAGATATATAGTCCTAGGAGTCCTGACAGTGTCATACACTATGTATTATAGATATATAGTCCTAGGAGTCCTGACAGTGTCATACACTATGTTTAATAAATATATAGTACTAGGAGTCTTGACAGTGTTATACAGTATGTTTAATAGCTATATAGTCCTAGGATCCCTGACAGTGTCATACACTATGTTTTATAGATATATAGTCCTAGGAGCCCTGACAGTGTCATACACTCTGTTTTATACTGTAGATATATAGTCCTAGGAGTCCTGACAGTGTCATACACTATGTATTATAGATATATAGTCCTAGGAGTCCTGACAGTGTCATACACTATGTTTAATAAATATATAGTACTAGGAGTCTTGACAGTGTTATACAGTATGTTTAATAGCTATATAGTCCTAGGATCCCTGACAGTGTCATACACTATGTTTTATAGATATATAGTCTTAGGAGCCCTGACAGTGTCATACACTATGTATTATAGATATATAGTCCTAGGAGCCCTGACAGTGTCATACACTATGTATTATAGATATATAGTCCTAGGAGCCCTGACAGTGTCATACACTATGTATTATAGATATATAGTCCTAGGAGCCCTGACAGTGTCATACACTATGTATTATAGATATATAGTCCTAGGAGTCCTGACAGTGTCATACACTATGTTTTATAGATATATAGTCCTAAGAGTCCTGACAGTGTCATACACTATGTATTATAGATATATAGTCCTAGGAGTCCTGACAGTGTCATACACTATGTTTTATAGATATATAGTACTAGGAGTCTTGACAGTGTCATACAGTATGTTTAATAGCTATATAGTCCTAGGATCCCTGACAGTGTCATACACTATGTTTTATAGATATATAGTCCTAGGAGCCCTGACAGTGTCATACACTATGTTTTATATGTAGTATATAGTCCTAGGAGTCCTGACAGTGTCATACACTATGTATTATAGATATATAGTCCTAGGAGCCCTGACAGTGTCATACACTATGTATTATAGATATATAGTCCTAGGAGCCCTGACAGTGTCATACACTATGTATTATAGATATATAGTCCTAGGAGCCCTGACAGTGTCATACACTATGTTTTATAGATATATAGTCCTAGGAGCCCTGACAGTGTCATACACTATGTATTATAGATATATAGTCCTAGGAGCCCTGACAGTGTCATACACTATGTATTATAGATATATAGTCCTAGGAGCCCTGACAGTGTCATACACTATGTATTATAGATATATAGTCCTAGGAGCCCTGACAGTGTCATACACTATGTATTATAGATATATAGTCCTAGGAGCCCTGACAGTGTCATACACTATGTATTATAGATATATAGTCCTAGGAGTCCTGACAGTGTCATACACTATGTTTTATAAATATATAGTACTAGGAGTCTTGACGGTGTTATACAGTATGTTTAATAGCTATATAGTCCTAGGATCCCTGACAGTGTCATACACTATGTTTTATAGATATATAGTCCTAGGAGCCCTGACAGTGTCATACACTCTGTTTTATACTGTAGATATATAGTCCTAGGAGTCCTGACAGTGTCATACACTATGTATTATAGATATATAGTCCTAGGAGTCCTGACAGTGTCATACACTATGTTTAATAAATATATAGTACTAGGAGTCTTGACAGTGTTATACAGTATGTTTTATAGCTATATAGTCCTAGGATCCCTGACAGTGTCATACACTATGTTTTATAGATATATAGTCCTAGGAGCCCTGACAGTGTCATACACTCTGTTTTATACTGTAGATATATAGTCCTAGGAGTCCTGACAGTGTCATACACTATGTATTATAGATATATAGTCCTAGGAGTCCTGACAGTGTCATACACTATGTATTATAGATATATAGTCCTAGGAGTCCTGACAGTGTCATACACTATGTTTTATAAATATATAGTCCTAGGAGTATTGACAGTGTTATACAGTATGTTTAATAGCTATATAGTCCTAGGATCCCTGACAGTGTCATACACTATGTTTTATAGATATATAGTCCTAGGAGCCCTGACAGTGTCATACACTCTGTTTTATACTGTAGATATATAGTCCTAGGAGTCCTGACAGTGTCATACACTATGTATTATAGATATATAGTCCTAGGAGTCCTGACAGTGTCATACACTATGTTTAATAAATATATAGTACTAGGAGTCTTGACGGTGTTATACAGTATGTTCAATAGCTATATAGTCCTAGGATCCCTGACAGTGTCATACACTATGTTTTATAGATATATAGTCCTAGGAGCCCTGACAGTGTCATACACTATGTATTATAGATATATAGTCCTAGGAGCCCTGACAGTGTCATACACTATGTATTATAGATATATAGTCCTAGGAGCCCTGACAGTGTCATACACTATGTATTATAGATATATAGTCCTAGGAGCCCTGACAGTGTCATACACTATGTATTATAGATATATAGTCCTAGGAGTCCTGACAGTGTCATACACTATGTTTTATAGATATATAGTCCTAAGAGTCCTGACAGTGTCATACACTATGTATTATAGATATATAGTCCTAGGAGTCCTGACAGTGTCATACACTATGTTTAATAAATATATAGTACTAGGAGTCTTGACAGTGTCATACAGTATGTTTAATAGCTATATAGTCCTAGGATCCCTGACAGTGTCATACACTATGTTTTATAGATATATAGTCCTAGGAGCCCTGACAGTGTCATACACTCTGTTTTATACTGTAGATATATAGTCCTAGGAGCCCTGACAGTGTCATACACTATGTATTATAGATATATAGTCCTAGGAGTCCTGACAGTGTCATACACTATGTTTAATAAATATATAGTACTAGGAGTCTTGACGGTGTTATACAGTATGTTCAATAGCTATATAGTCCTAGGATCCCTGACAGTGTCATACACTATGTTTTATAGATATATAGTCCTAGGAGCCCTGACAGTGTCATACACTATGTATTATAGATATATAGTCCTAGGACCCTGCAGTGTCATACACTATGTATTATAGATATATAGTCCTAGGAGCCCTGACAGTGTCATACACTATGTATTATAGATATATAGTCCTAGGAGCCCTGACAGTGTCATACAGTATGTATTATAGATATATAGTCCTAGGAGCCCTGACAGTGTCATACACTATGTATTATAGATATATAGTCCTAGGAGCCCTGACAGTGTCATACACTATGTATTATAGATATATAGTCCTAGGAGTCCTGACAGTGTCATACACTATGTTTTATAGATATATAGTCCAAAGAGTCCTGACAGTGTCATACACTATGTATTATAGATATATAGTCCTAGGAGCCCTGACAGTGTCATACACTATGTATTATAGATATATAGTCCTAGGAGCCCTGACAGTGTCATACACTATGTATTATAGATATATAGTCCTAGGAGCCCTGACAGTGTCATACACTATGTATTATAGATATATAGTCCTAGGAGTCCTGACAGTGTCATACACTATGTTTTATAGATATATAGTCCAAAGAGTCCTGACAGTGTCATACACTATGTTTTATAGATATATAGTCCAAGGAGTCCTGACAGTGTCATACACTATGTTTAATAAATATATAGTACTAGGAGTCTTGACGGTGTTATACAGTATGTTTAATAGCTATATAGTCCTAGGATCCCTGACAGTGTGATACACTATGTTTTATAGATATATAGTCCTAGGAGCCCTGACAGTGTCATACACTCTGTTTTATACTGTAGATATATAGTCCTAGGAGTCCTGACAGTGTCATACACTATGTATTATAGATATATAGTCCTAGGAGTCCTGACAGTGTCATACACTATGTTTAATAAATATATAGTCCTAGGAGTCTTGACAGTGTTATACAGTATGTTTAATAGCTATATAGTCCTAGGATCCCTGACAGTGTCATACACTATGTTTTATAGATATATAGTCCTAGGAGCCCTGACAGTGTCATACACTATGTTTTATACTGTAGATATATAGTCCTAGGAGTCCTGACAGTGTCATACACTATGTATTATAGATATATAGTCCTAGGAGTCCTGACAGTGTCATACACTATGTATTATAGATATATAGTCCTAGGAGTCCTGACAGTGTCATACACTATGTTTAATAAATATATAGTACTAGGAGTCTTGACAGTGTTATACAGTATGTTTAATAGCTATATAGTCCTAGGATCCCTGACAGTGTCATACACTATGTTTTATAGATATATAGTCCTAGGAGCCCTGACAGTGTCATACACTATGTTTTATACTGTAGATATATAGTCCTAGGAGTCCTGACAGTGTCATACACTATGTATTATAGATATATAGTCCTAGGAGTCCTGACAGTGTCATACACTATGTTTAATAAATATATAGTACTAGGAGTCTTGACAGTGTTATACAGTATGTTTTATAGCTATATAGTCCTAGGATCCCTGACAGTGTCATACACTATGTTTTATAGATATATAGTCCTAGGAGCCCTGACAGTGTCATACACTATGTATTATAGATATATAGTCCTAGGAGCCCTGACAGTGTCATACACTATGTATTATAGATATATAGTCCTAGGAGCCCTGACAGTGTCATACACTATGTATTATAGATATATAGTCCTAGGAGTCCTGACAGTGTCATACACTATGTATTATAGATATATAGTCCTAGGAGTCCTGACAGTGTCATACACTATGTTTTATAGATATATAGTCCTAAGAGTCCTGACAGTGTCATACACTATGTATTATAGATATATAGTCCTAGGAGTCCTGACAGTGTCATACACTATGTTTTATAAATATATAGTCCTAGGAGTCTTGACAGTGTCATACAGTATGTTTTATAGCTATATAGTCCTAGGATCCCTGACAGTGTCATACACTATGTTTTATAGATATATAGTCCTAGGAGCCCTGACAGTGTCATACACTCTGTTTTATACTGTAGATATATAGTCCTAGGAGTCCTGACAGTGTCATACACTATGTATTATAGATATATAGTCCTAGGAGTCCTGACAGTGTCATACACTATGTTTTATAAATATATAGTACTAGGAGTCTTGACGGTGTTATACAGTATGTTCAATAGCTATATAGTCCTAGGATCCCTGACAGTGTCATACACTATGTTTTATAGATATATAGTCCTAGGAGCCCTGACAGTGTCATACACTATGTATTATAGATATATAGTCCTAGGAGCCCTGACAGTGTCATACACTATGTATTATAGATATATAGTCCTAGGAGCCCTGACAGTGTCATACACTATGTTTTATAGATATATAGTCCTAGGGGCCCTGACAGTGTCATACACTACGTATTATAGATATATAGTCCTAGGAGCCCTGACAGTGTCATACACTATGTATTATAGATATATAGTCCTAGGAGCCCTGACAGTGTCATACACTATGTATTATAGATATATAGTCCTAGGAGTCCTGACAGTGTCATACACTATGTTTTATAGATATATAGTCCAAAGAGTCCTGACAGTGTCATACACTATGTATTATAGATATATAGTCCTAGGAGCCCTGACAGTGTCATACACTATGTATTATAGATATATAGTCCTAGGGGCCCTGACAGTGTCATACACTATGTATTATAGATATATAGTCCTAGGAGCCCTGACAGTGTCATACACTATGTATTATAGATATATAGTCCTAGGAGTCCTGACAGTGTCATACACTATGTTTTATAGATATATAGTCCAAAGAGTCCTGACAGTGTCATACACTATGTATTATAGATATATAGTCCTAGGAGTCCTGACAGTGTCATACACTATGTTTAATAAATATATAGTACTAGGAGTCTTGACAGTGTTATACAGTATGTTTAATAGCTATATAGTCCTAGGATCCCTGACAGTGTCATACACTATGTTTTATAGATATATAGTCCTAGGAGCCCTGACAGTGTCATACACTCTGTTTTATACTGTAGATATATAGTCCTAGGAGTCCTGACAGTGTCATACACTATGTATTATAGATATATAGTCCTAGGAGTCCTGACAGTGTCATACACTATGTATTATAGATATATAGTCCTAGGAGTCCTGACAGTGTCATACACTATGTTTAATAAATATATAGTACTAGGAGTCTTGACAGTGTTATACAGTATGTTTAATAGCTATATAGTCCTAGGATCCCTGACAGTGTCATACACTATGTTTTATAGATATATAGTCCTAGGAGCCCTGACAGTGTCATACACTCTGTTTTATACTGTAGATATATAGTCCTAGGAGTCCTGACAGTGTCATACACTATGTATTATAGATATATAGTCCTAGGAGTCCTGACAGTGTCATACACTATGTTTAATAAATATATAGTACTAGGAGTCTTGACGGTGTTATACAGTATGTTCAATAGCTATATAGTCCTAGGATCCCTGACAGTGTCATACACTATGTTTTATAGATATATAGTCCTAGGGGCCCTGACAGTGTCATACACTATGTATTATAGATATATAGTCCTAGGAGCCCTGACAGTGTCATACACTATGTATTATAGATATATAGTCCTAGGAGCCCTGACAGTGTCATACACTATGTATTATAGATATATAGTCCTAGGAGCCCTGACAGTGTCATACACTATGTATTATAGATATATAGTCCTAGGAGTCCTGACAGTGTCATACACTATGTTTTATAGATATATAGTCCAAAGAGTCCTGACAGTGTCATACACTATGTATTATAGATATATAGTCCTAGGAGTCCTGACAGTGTCATACACTATGTTTAATAAATATATAGTACTAGGAGTCTTGACAGTGTCATACAGTATGTTTAATAGCTATATAGTCCTAGGATCCCTGACAGTGTCATACACTATGTTTTATAGATATATAGTCCTAGGAGCCCTGACAGTGTCATACACTATGTATTATACTGTAGATATATAGTCCTAGGAGTCCTGACAGTGTCATACACTATGTATTATAGATATATAGTCCTAGGAGTCCTGACAGTGTCATACACTATGTTTAATAAATATATAGTACTAGGAGTCTTGACGGTGTTATACAGTATGTTCAATAGCTATATAGTCCTAGGATCCCTGACAGTGTCATACACTATGTTTTATAGATATATAGTCCTAGGAGCCCTGACAGTGTCATACACTATGTATTATAGATATATAGTCCTAGGAGCCCTGACAGTGTCATACACTATGTATTATAGATATATAGTCCTAGGAGCCCTGACAGTGTCATACACTATGTATTATAGATATATAGTCCTAGGAGCCCTGACAGTGTCATACAGTACGTATTATAGATATATAGTCCTAGGAGCCCTGACAGTGTCATACACTATGTATTATAGATATATAGTCCTAGGAGCCCTGACAGTGTCATACACTATGTATTATAGATATATAGTCCTAGGAGTCCTGACAGTGTCATACACTATGTATTATAGATATATAGTCCAAAGAGTCCTGACAGTGTCATACACTATGTATTATAGATATATAGTCCTAGGAGCCCTGACAGTGTCATACACTATGTATTATAGATATATAGTCCTAGGAGCCCTGACAGTGTCATACACTATGTATTATAGCTATATAGTCCTAGGAGCCCTGACAGTGTCATACACTATGTATTATAGATATATAGTCCTAGGAGTCCTGACAGTGTCATACACTATGTTTTATAGATATATAGTCCTAAGAGTCCTGACAGTGTCATACACTATGTTTTATAGATATATAGTCCTAGGAGTCTTGACAGTGTCATACAGTATGTTTAATAGCTATATAGTCCTAGGATCCCTGACAGTGTCATACACTATGTTTTATAGATATATAGTCCTAGGAGCCCTGACAGTGTCATACACTATGTTTTATACTGTAGATATATAGTCCTAGGAGTCCTGACAGTGTCATACACTATGTATTATAGATATATAGTCCTAGGAGTCCTGACAGTGTCATACACTATGTTTAATAAATATATAGTCCTAGGAGTCTTGACAGTGTTATACAGTATGTTTAATAGCTATATAGTCCTAGGATCCCTGACAGTGTCATACACTATGTTTTATAGATATATAGTCCTAGGAGCCCTGACAGTGTCATACACTATGTTTTATACTGTAGATATATAGTCCTAGGAGTCCTGACAGTGTCATACACTATGTATTATAGATATATAGTCCTAGGAGTCCTGACAGTGTCATACACTATGTATTATAGATATATAGTCCTAGGAGTCCTGACAGTGTCATACACTATGTTTAATAAATATATAGTCCTAGGAGTCTTGACAGTGTTATACAGTATGTATAATAGCTATATAGTCCTAGGATCCCTGACAGTGTCATACACTATGTATTATAGATATATAGTCCTAGGAGCCCTGACAGTGTCATACACTATGTATTATACTGTAGATATATAGTCCTAGGAGTCCTGACAGTGTCATACACTATGTATTATAGATATATAGTCCTAGGAGTCCTGACAGTGTCATACACTATGTTTAATAAATATATAGTCCTAGGAGTCTTGACAGTGTTATACAGTATGTTCAATAGCTATATAGTCCTAGGATCCCTGACAGTGTCATACACTATGTTTTATAGATATATAGTCCTAGGAGCCCTGACAGTGTCATACACTATGTATTATAGATATATAGTCCTAGGAGCCCTGACAGTGTCATACACTATGTATTATAGATATATAGTCCTAGGAGCCCTGACAGTGTCATACACTATGTATTATAGATATATAGTCCTAGGAGCCCTGACAGTGTCATACACTATGTATTATAGATATATAGTCCTAGGAGTCCTGACAGTGTCATACACTATGTATTATAGATATATAGTCCTAGGAGTCCTGACAGTGTCATACAGTATGTTTAATAGCTATATAGTCCTAGGATCCCTGACAGTGTCATACACTATGTTTTATAGATATATAGTCCTAGGAGCCCTGACAGTGTCATACACTCTGTTTTATACTGTAGATATATAGTCCTAGGAGTCCTGACAGTGTCATACACTATGTATTATAGATATATAGTCCTAGGAGTCCTGACAGTGTCATACACTTTGTTTAATAAATATATAGTACTAGGAGTCCTGACGGTGTTATACAGTATGTTCAATAGCTATATAGTCCTAGGATCCCTGACAGTGTCATACACTATGTTTTATAGATATATAGTCCTAGGAGCCCTGACAGTGTCATACACTATGTATTATAGATATATAGTCCTAGGAGCCCTGACAGTGTCATACACTATGTATTATAGATATATAGTCCTAGGAGCCCTGACAGTGTCATACACTATGTATTATAGATATATAGTCCTAGGAGCCCTGACAGTGTCATACACTATGTATTATAGATATATAGTCCTAGGAGCCCTGACAGTGTCATACACTATGTATTATAGATATATAGTCCTAGGAGCCCTGACAGTGTCATACACTATGTATTATAGATATATAGTCCTAGGAGTCCTGACAGTGTCATACACTATGTTTTATAGATATATAGTCCTAGGAGCCCTGACAGTGTCATACACTATGTATTATAGATATATAGTCCTAGGAGCCCTGACAGTGTCATACACTATGTATTATAGATATATAGTCCTAGGAGCCCTGACAGTGTCATACACTATGTATTATAGATATATAGTCCTAGGAGTCCTGACAGTGTCATACACTATGTTTTATAGATATATAGTCCTAAGAGTCCTGACAGTGTCATACACTATGTATTATAGATATATAGTCCTAGGAGCCCTGACAGTGTCATACACTATGTATTATAGATATATAGTCCTAGGAGCCCTGACAGTGTCATACACTATGTATTATAGATATATAGTCCTAGGAGCCCTGACAGTGTCATACACTATGTATTATAGATATATAGTCCTAGGAGTCCTGACAGTGTCATACACTATGTTTTATAGATATATAGTCCTAGGAGTCTTGACGGTGTTATACAGTATGTTTTATAGCTATATAGTCCTAGGATCCCTGACAGTGTCATACACTATGTTTTATAGATATATAGTCCTAGGAGCCCTGACAGTGTCATACACTTGTTTTATTGAGATATATGTCCTGGAGCCTCGGTCATCACTAGTATTATAGATATATAGTCCTAGGAGTCCTGACAGTGTCATACACTATGTTTAATAAATATATAGTCCTAGGAGTCTTGACAGTGTTATACAGTATGTTTAATAGCTATATAGTCCTAGGATCCCTGACAGTGTCATACACTATGTTTTATAGATATATAGTCCTAGGAGCCCTGACAGTGTCATACACTCTGTTTTATACTGTAGATATATAGTCCTAGGAGTCCTGACAGTGTCATACACTATGTATTATAGATATATAGTCCTAGGAGTCCTGACAGTGTCATACACTATGTTTTATAGATATATAGTCCTAGGAGTCCTGACAGTGTTATACAGTATGTTCTATAGCTATATAGTCCTAGGATCCCTGACAGTGTCATACACTATGTATTATAGATATATAGTCCTAGGAGCCCTGACAGTGTCATACACTATGTATTATAGATATATAGTCCTAGGAGCCCTGACAGTGTCATACACTATGTATTATAGATATATAGTCCTAGGAGCCCTGACAGTGTCATACACTATGTATTATAGATATATAGTCCTAGGAGCCCTGACAGTGTCATACACTATGTATTATAGATATATAGTCCTAGGAGTCCTGACAGTGTCATACACTATGTTTAATAAATATATAGTCCTAGGAGTCTTGACAGTGTCATACAGTATGTTTAATAGCTATATAGTCCTAGGATCCCTGACAGTGTCATACACTATGTTTTATAGATATATAGTCCTAGGAGCCCTGACAGTGTCATACACTCTGTTTTATACTGTAGATATATAGTCCTAGGAGTCCTGACAGTGTCATACACTATGTATTATAGATATATAGTCCTAGGAGTCCTGACAGTGTCATACACTATGTATTATAGATATATAGTCCTAGGAGTCCTGACAGTGTCATACACTTTGTTTAATAGATATATAGTCCTAGGAGTCTTGGCGGTGTTATACAGTATGTTCAATAGCTATATAGTCCTAGGATCCCTGACAGTGTCATACACTATGTATTATAGATATATAGTCCTAGGAGCCCTGACAGTGTCATACACTATGTATTATAGATATATAGTCCTAGGAGCCCTGACAGTGTCATACACTATGTATTATAGATATATAGTCCTAGGAGCCCTGACAGTGTCATACACTATGTATTATAGATATATAGTCCTAGGAGCCCTGACAGTGTCATACACTATGTATTATAGATATATAGTCCTAGGAGCCCTGACAGTGTCATACACTATGTATTATAGATATATAGTCCTAGGAGCCCTGACAGTGTCATACACTATGTATTATAGATATATAGTCCTAGGAGTCCTGACAGTGTCATACACTATGTTTTATAGATATATAGTCCAAAGAGTCCTGACAGTGTCATACACTAAGTATTATAGATATATAGTCCTAGGAGCCCTGACAGTGTCATACACTATGTATTATAGATATATAGTCCTAGGGGCCCTGACAGTGTCATACACTATGTATTATAGATATATAGTCCTAGGAGCCCTGACAGTGTCATACACTATGTATTATAGATATATAGTCCTAGGAGTCCTGACAGTGTCATACACTATGTTTTATAGATATATAGTCCAAAGAGTCCTGACAGTGTCATACACTATGTATTATAGATATATAGTCCTAGGAGTCCTGACAGTGTCATACACTATGTTTAATAAATATATAGTCCTAGGAGTCTTGACGGTGTTATACACTATGTTTAATAGCTATATAGTCCTAGGATCCCTGACAGTGTCATACACTATGTTTTATACTGTAGATATATAGTCCTAGGAGTCCTGACAGTGTCATACACTATGTATTATAGATATATAGTCCTAGGAGTCCTGACAGTGTCATACACTATGTTTAATAAATATATAGTACTAGGAGTCTTGACAGTGTCATACAGTATGTTTAATAGCTATATAGTCCTAGGATCCCTGACAGTGTCATACACTATGTTTTATAGATATATAGTCCTAGGAGCCCTGACAGTGTCATACACTCTGTTTTATACTGTAGATATATAGTCCTAGGAGTCCTGACAGTGTCATACACTATGTATTATAGATATATAGTCCTAGGAGTCCTGACAGTGTCATACACTATGTATTATAGATATATAGTCCTAGGAGTCCTGACAGTGTCATACACTATGTTTAATAAATATATAGTACTAGGAGTCTTGACAGTGTTATACAGTATGTTTAATAGCTATATAGTCCTAGGATCCCTGACAGTGTCATACACTATGTTTTATAGATATATAGTCCTAGGAGCCCTGACAGTGTCATACACTCTGTTTTATACTGTAGATATATAGTCCTAGGAGCCCTGACAGTGTCATGCACTATGTATTATAGATATATAGTCCTAGGAGTCCTGACAGTGTCATACACTATGTTTAATAAATATATAGTACTAGGAGTCTTGACAGTGTTATACAGTATGTTCAATAGCTATATAGTCCTAGGATCCCTGACAGTGTCATACACTATGTTTTATAGATATATAGTCCTAGGAGCCCTGACAGTGTCATACACTATGTATTATAGATATATAGTCCTAGGAGCCCTGACAGTGTCATACACTATGTATTGTAGATATATAGTCCTAGGAGCCCTGACAGTGTCATACACTATGTATTATAGATATATAGTCCTAGGAGCCCTGACAGTGTCATACAGTACGTATTATAGATATATAGTCCTAGGAGCCCTGACAGTGTCATACACTATGTATTATAGATATATAGTCCTAGGAGCCCTGACAGTGTCATACACTATGTATTATAGATATATAGTCCTAGGAGTCCTGACAGTGTCATACACTATGTTTTATAGATATATAGTCCAAAGAGTCCTGACAGTGTCATACACTAAGTATTATAGATATATAGTCCTAGGAGCCCTGACAGTGTCATACACTATGTATTATAGATATATAGTCCTAGGGGCCCTGACAGTGTCATACACTATGTATTATAGATATATAGTCCTAGGAGCCCTGACAGTGTCATACACTATGTATTATAGATATATAGTCCTAGGAGTCCTGACAGTGTCATACACTATGTTTTATAGATATATAGTCCAAAGAGTCCTGACAGTGTCATACACTATGTATTATAGATATATAGTCCTAGGAGTCCTGACAGTGTCATACACTATGTTTTATACATATATAGTACTAGGAGTCCTGACAGTGTTATACAGTATGTTTTATAGCTATATAGTCCTAGGAGCCCTGACAGTGTCATACACTATGTTTTATACGAGATATATAGTCCTAGGGCGTCCTGACAGTGTCATACACTATGTATTATAGATATATAGTCCTAGGAGCCCTGACAGTGTCATACACTATGTTTTATACTGTAGATATATAGTCCTAGGAGTCCTGACAGTGTCATACACTATGTATTATAGATATATAGTCCTAGGAGTCCTGACAGTGTCATACACTATGTATAATAAATATATAGTCCTAGGAGTCTTGACAGTGTTATACAGTATGTTTAATAGCTATATAGTCCTAGGATCCCTGACAGTGTCATACACTATGTTTTATAGATATATAGTCCTAGGAGCCCTGACAGTGTCATACACTATGTTTTATACTGTAGATATATAGTCCTAGGAGTCCTGACAGTGTCATACACTATGTATTATAGATATATAGTCCTAGGAGTCCTGACAGTGTCATACACTATGTATTATAGATATATAGTCCTAGGAGTCCTGACAGTGTCATACACTATGTTTAATAAATATATAGTACTAGGAGTCTTGACAGTGTTATACAGTATGTTTAATAGCTATATAGTCCTAGGATCCCTGACAGTGTCATACACTATGTTTTATAGATATATAGTCCTAGGAGCCCTGACAGTGTCATACACTATGTTTTATACTGTAGATATATAGTCCTAGGAGTCCTGACAGTGTCATACACTATGTATTATAGATATATAGTCCTAGGAGTCCTGACAGTGTCATACACTATGTTTAATAAATATATAGTCCTAGGAGTCTTGACAGTGTTATACAGTATGTTTAATAGCTATATAGTCCTAGGATCCCTGACAGTGTCATACACTATGTTTTATAGATATATAGTCCTAGGAGCCCTGACAGTGTCATACACTATGTATTATAGATATATAGTCCTAGGAGCCCTGACAGTGTCATACACTATGTATTATAGATATATAGTCCTAGGAGCCCTGACAGTGTCATACACTATGTATTATAGATATATAGTCCTAGGAGCCCTGACAGTGTCATACACTATGTATTATAGATATATAGTCCTAGGGCCTGGCGTGGTGCATACACTATGTTTTATAGATATATAGTCCTAGGAGT
Source organism: Leptodactylus fallax (assembly GCA_947044405.1). Taxonomy (NCBI): domain Eukaryota; kingdom Metazoa; phylum Chordata; class Amphibia; order Anura; family Leptodactylidae; genus Leptodactylus; species Leptodactylus fallax. The sequence goes on along the minus strand of CAMRHE010000727.1, from coordinate 143,044 downwards.
CCTGACAGTGTCATACAGTATGTTTAATAGCTATATAGTCCTAGGATCCCTGACAGTGTCATACACTATGTTTTATAGATATATAGTCCTAGGAGCCCTGACAGTGTCATACACTATGTTTTATACTGTAGATATATAGTCCTAGGAGTCCTGACAGTGTCATACACTATGTATTATAGATATATAGTCCTAGGAGTCCTGACAGTGTCATACACTATGTTTAATAAATATATAGTACTAGGAGTCTTGACGGTGTTATACAGTATGTTCAATAGCTATATAGTCCTAGGATCCCTGACAGTGTCATACACTATGTTTTATAGATATATAGTCCTAGGAGCCCTGACAGTGTCATACACTATGTATTATAGATATATAGTCCTAGGAGCCCTGACAGTGTCATACACTATGTATTATAGATATATAGTCCTAGGAGCCCTGACAGTGTCATACAGTATGTATTATAGATATATAGTCCTAGGAGCCCTGACAGTGTCATACACTATGTATTATAGATATATAGTCCTAGGAGCCCTGACAGTGTCATACACTATGTATTATAGATATATAGTCCTAGGAGTCCTGACAGTGTCATACACTATGTATTATAGATATATAGTCCTAGGAGCCCTGACAGTGTCATACACTATGTATTATAGATATATAGTCCTAGGAGCCCTGACAGTGTCATACACTATGTATTATAGATATATAGTCCTAGGAGCCCTGACAGTGTCATACACTATGTATTATAGATATATAGTCCTAGGAGTCCTGACAGTGTCATACACTATGTTTTATAGATATATAGTCCAAAGAGTCCTGACAGTGTCATACACTATGTATTATAGATATATAGTCCTAGGAGCCCTGACAGTGTCATACACTATGTATTATAGATATATAGTCCTAGGAGCCCTGACAGTGTCATACACTATGTATTATAGATATATAGTCCTAGGAGCCCTGACAGTGTCATACACTATGTATTATAGATATATAGTCCTAGGAGTCCTGACAGTGTCATACACTATGTTTTATAAATATATAGTACTAGGAGTCTTGACAGTGTTATACAGTATGTTTAATAGCTATATAGTCCTAGGATCCCTGACAGTGTCATACACTATGTTTTATAGATATATAGTCCTAGGAGCCCTGACAGTGTCATACACTATGTTTTATACTGTAGATATATAGTCCTAGGAGTCCTGACAGTGTCATACACTATGTATTATAGATATATAGTCCTAGGAGTCCTGACAGTGTCATACACTATGTTTAATAGATATATAGTCCTAGGAGTCTTGACAGTGTTATACAGTATGTTTAATAGCTATATAGTCCTAGGATCCCTGACAGTGTCATACACTATGTTTTATAGATATATAGTCCTAGGAGCCCTGACAGTGTCATACACTATGTATTATACTGTAGATATATAGTCCTAGGAGTCCTGACAGTGTCATACACTATGTATTATAGATATATAGTCCTAGGAGTCCTGACAGTGTCATACACTATGTTTTATAGATATATAGTACTAGGAGTCTTGACAGTGTTATACAGTATGTTCAATAGCTATATAGTCCTAGGATCCCTGACAGTGTCATACACTATGTTTTATAGATATATAGTCCTAGGAGCCCTGACAGTGTCATACACTATGTATTATAGATATATAGTCCTAGGAGCCCTGACAGTGTCATACACTATGTATTATAGATATATAGTCCTAGGAGCCCTGACAGTGTCATACACTATGTATTATAGATATATAGTCCTAGGAGCCCTGACAGTGTCATACACTATGTATTATAGATATATAGTCCTAGGAGTCCTGACAGTGTCATACACTATGTTTAATAAATATATAGTCCTAGGAGCCTTGACAGTGTCATACAGTATGTTTAATAGCTATATAGTCCTAGGAGCCCTGACAGTGTCATACACTATGTTTTATACTGAGATATATAGTCCTAGGAGCCCTGACAGTGTCATACACTATGTATTATAGATATATAGTCCTAGGAGTCCTGACAGTGTCATACACTATGTATTATAGATATATAGTCCTAGGAGTCCTGACAGTGTCATACACTATGTTTAATAAATATATAGTCCTAGGAGTCTTGACAGTGTTATACAGTATGTTCAATAGCTATATAGTCCTAGGATCCCTGACAGTGTCATACACTATGTTTTATAGATATATAGTCCTAGGAGCCCTGACAGTGTCATACACTATGTATTATAGATATATAGTCCTAGGAGCCCTGACAGTGTCATACACTATGTATTATAGATATATAGTCCTAGGAGCCCTGACAGTGTCATACACTATGTATTATAGATATATAGTCCTAGGAGCCCTGACAGTGTCATACACTATGTATTATAGATATATAGTCCTAGGAGCCCTGACAGTGTCATACACTATGTATTATAGATATATAGTCCTAGGAGCCCTGACAGTGTCATACACTATGTATTATAGATATATAGTCCTAGGAGTCCTGACAGTGTCATACACTATGTTTTATAGATATATAGTCCAAAGAGTCCTGACAGTGTCATACACTAAGTATTATAGATATATAGTCCTAGGAGCCCTGACAGTGTCATACACTATGTATTATAGATATATAGTCCTAGGGGCCCTGACAGTGTCATACACTATGTATTATAGATATATAGTCCTAGGAGCCCTGACAGTGTCATACACTATGTATTATAGATATATAGTCCTAGGAGTCCTGACAGTGTCATACACTATGTTTTATAGATATATAGTCCTAGGAGTCCTGACAGTGTCATACACTATGTATTATAGATATATAGTCCTAGGAGTCCTGACAGTGTCATACACTATGTTTAATAAATATATAGTACTAGGAGTCTTGACAGTGTTATACACTATATTTTATAGCTATATAGTCCTAGGATCCCTGACAGTGTCATACACTATGTATTATACGATATATAGTCCTAGGAGTCCTGACAGTGTCATACACTATGTATTATAGATATATAGTCCTAGGAGTCCTGACAGTGTCATACACTATGTATTATAGATATATAGTCCTAGGAGTCCTGACAGTGTCATACACTATGTTTTATAGATATATAGTCCTAGGAGTCCTGACAGTGTCATACACTATGTATTATAGATATATAGTCCTAGGAGTCCTGACAGTGTCATACACTATGTTTTATACATATATAGTCCTAGGAGTCTTGACAGTGTTATACAGTATATTTAATAGCTATATAGTCCTAGGATCCCTGACAGTGTCATACACTATGTTTTATACGAGATATATAGTCCTAGGAGTCCTGACAGTGTCATACACTATGTATTATAGATATATAGTCCTAGGAGCCCTGACAGTGTCATACACTATGTATTATACGAGATATATAGTCCTAGGAGTCCTGACAGTGTCATGCACTATGTATTATAGATATATAGTCCTAGGAGTCCTGACAGTGTCATACACTATGTTTAATAAATATATAGTCCTAGGAGTCCTGACAGTGTCATACACTATGTTTAATAGCTATATAGTCCTAGGATCCCTGACAGTGTCATACACTATGTTTTATAGATATATAGTCCTAGGAGCCCTGACAGTGTCATACACTATGTATTATACGTAGATATATAGTCCTAGGAGTCCTGACAGTGTCATACACTATGTTTTATAGATATATAGTCCTAGGAGTCTTGACAGTGTCATACAGTATGTTTAATAGCTATATAGTCCTAGGATCCCTGACAGTGTCATACACTATGTTTTATAGATATATAGTCCTAGGAGCCCTGACAGTGTCATACACTATGTTTTATACTGTAGATATATAGTCCTAGGAGTCCTGACAGTGTCATACACTATGTATTATAGATATATAGTCCTAGGAGTCCTGACAGTGTCATACACTATGTATTATAGATATATAGTCCTAGGAGCCCTGACAGTGTCATACACTTTGTTTTATAAATATATAGTCCTAGGAGTCCTGACGGTGTCATACACTATGTTCAATAGCTATATAGTCCTAGGAGCCCTGACAGTGTCATACACTATGTATTATAGATATATAGTCCTAGGAGCCCTGACAGTGTCATACACTATGTATTATAGATATATAGTCCTAGGAGCCCTGACAGTGTCATACACTATGTATTATAGATATATAGTCCTAGGAGCCCTGACAGTGTCATACACTATGTATTATAGATATATAGTCCTAGGAGCCCTGACAGTGTCATACAGTATGTATTATAGATATATAGTCCTAGGAGCCCTGACAGTGTCATACACTATGTATTATAGATATATAGTCCTAGGAGCCCTGACAGTGTCATACACTATGTATTATAGATATATAGTCCTAGGAGTCCTGACAGTGTCATACACTATGTTTTATAGATATATAGTCCAAAGAGTCCTGACAGTGTCATACACTATGTATTATAGATATATAGTCCTAGGAGCCCTGACAGTGTCATACACTATGTATTATAGATATATAGTCCTAGGGGCCCTGACAGTGTCATACACTATGTATTATAGATATATAGTCCTAGGAGCCCTGACAGTGTCATACACTATGTATTATAGATATATAGTCCTAGGAGTCCTGACAGTGTCATACACTATGTTTTATAGATATATAGTCCAAAGAGTCCTGACAGTGTCATACACTATGTATTATAGATATATAGTCCTAGGAGTCCTGACAGTGTCATACACTATGTTTAATAAATATATAGTACTAGGAGTCTTGACAGTGTTATACACTATATTTAATAGCTATATAGTCCTAGGATCCCTGACAGTGTCATACACTATGTTTTATACTGTAGATATATAGTCCTAGGAGTCCTGACAGTGTCATACACTATGTATTATAGATATATAGTCCTAGGAGTCCTGACAGTGTCATACACTATGTTTAATAAATATATAGTCCTAGGAGTCTTGACAGTGTCATACAGTATGTTTAATAGCTATATAGTCCTAGGATCCCTGACAGTGTCATACACTATGTATTATAGATATATAGTCCTAGGAGCCCTGACAGTGTCATACACTCTGTATTATACTGTAGATATATAGTCCTAGGAGTCCTGACAGTGTCATACACTATGTATTATAGATATATAGTCCTAGGAGTCCTGACAGTGTCATACACTATGTATTATAGATATATAGTCCTAGGAGTCCTGACAGTGTCATACACTATGTTTAATAAATATATAGTACTAGGAGTCTTGACAGTGTTATACAGTATGTTTAATAGCTATATAGTCCTAGGATCCCTGACAGTGTCATACACTATGTATTATAGATATATAGTCCTAGGAGCCCTGACAGTGTCATACACTATGTTTTATACTGTAGATATATAGTCCTAGGAGCCCTGACAGTGTCATGCACTATGTATTATAGATATATAGTCCTAGGAGTCCTGACAGTGTCATACACTATGTTTAATAAATATATAGTACTAGGAGTCTTGACGGTGTTATACAGTATGTTCAATAGCTATATAGTCCTAGGATCCCTGACAGTGTCATACACTATGTTTTATAGATATATAGTCCTAGGAGCCCTGACAGTGTCATACACTATGTATTATAGATATATAGTCCTAGGAGCCCTGACAGTGTCATACACTATGTATTATAGATATATAGTCCTAGGAGCCCTGACAGTGTCATACACTATGTATTATAGATATATAGTCCTAGGAGCCCTGACAGTGTCATACAGTACGTATTATAGATATATAGTCCTAGGAGCCCTGACAGTGTCATACACTATGTATTATAGATATATAGTCCTAGGAGCCCTGACAGTGTCATACACTATGTATTATAGATATATAGTCCTAGGAGTCCTGACAGTGTCATACACTATGTTTTATAGATATATAGTCCAAAGAGCCCTGACAGTGTCATACACTAAGTATTATAGATATATAGTCCTAGGAGCCCTGACAGTGTCATACACTATGTATTATAGATATATAGTCCTAGGGGCCCTGACAGTGTCATACACTATATATTATAGATATATAGTCCTAGGAGCCCTGACAGTGTCATACACTATGTATTATAGATATATAGTCCTAGGAGTCCTGACAGTGTCATACACTATGTTTTATAGATATATAGTCCAAGGAGTCCTGACAGTGTCATACACTATGTATTATAGATATATAGTCCTAGGAGTCCTGACAGTGTCATACACTATGTTTAATACATATATAGTACTAGGAGTCCTGACAGTGTCATACAGTATATTTTATAGCTATATAGTCCTAGGAGCCCTGACAGTGTCATACACTATGTTTTATACTGTAGATATATAGTCCTAGGAGTCCTGACAGTGTCATACACTATGTATTATAGATATATAGTCCTAGGAGCCCTGACAGTGTCATACACTCTGTTTTATACTGTAGATATATAGTCCTAGGAGTCCTGACAGTGTCATACACTATGTATTATAGATATATAGTCCTAGGAGTCCTGACAGTGTCATACACTATGTTTAATAAATATATAGTACTAGGAGTCTTGACAGTGTTATACAGTATGTTTAATAGCTATATAGTCCTAGGATCCCTGACAGTGTCATACACTATGTTTTATAGATATATAGTCCTAGGAGCCCTGACAGTGTCATACACTATGTTTTATACTGTAGATATATAGTCCTAGGAGTCCTGACAGTGTCATACACTATGTATTATAGATATATAGTCCTAGGAGTCCTGACAGTGTCATACACTATGTATTATAGATATATAGTCCTAGGAGTCCTGACAGTGTCATACACTATGTTTAATAAATATATAGTACTAGGAGTCTTGACAGTGTTATACAGTATGTTTAATAGCTATATAGTCCTAGGATCCCTGACAGTGTCATACACTATGTTTTATAGATATATAGTCCTAGGAGCCCTGACAGTGTCATACACTCTGTATTATACTGTAGATATATAGTCCTAGGAGTCCTGACAGTGTCATACACTATGTATTATAGATATATAGTCCTAGGAGTCCTGACAGTGTCATACACTATGTTTAATAAATATATAGTCCTAGGAGTCTTGACAGTGTTATACAGTATGTTCAATAGCTATATAGTCCTAGGATCCCTGACAGTGTCATACACTATGTTTTATAGATATATAGTCCTAGGAGCCCTGACAGTGTCATACACTATGTATTATAGATATATAGTCCTAGGAGCCCTGACAGTGTCATACACTATGTATTATAGATATATAGTCCTAGGAGCCCTGACAGTGTCATACACTATGTATTATAGATATATAGTCCTAGGAGCCCTGACAGTGTCATACACTATGTATTATAGATATATAGTCCTAGGAGCCCTGACAGTGTCATACACTATGTTTTATAGATATATAGTCCAAAGAGTCCTGACAGTGTCATACACTATGTTTTATAGCTATATAGTCCTAGGAGCCCTGACAGTGTCATACACTATGTATTATAGATATATAGTCCTAGGAGCCCTGACAGTGTCATACACTCTGTTTTATACTGTAGATATATAGTCCTAGGAGTCCTGACAGTGTCATACACTATGTATTATAGATATATAGTCCTAGGAGTCCTGACAGTGTCATACACTATGTTTTATAGATATATAGTCCTAGGAGTCTTGACGGTGTTATACAGTATGTTCTATAGCTATATAGTCCTAGGAGCCCTGACAGTGTCATACACTATGTTTTATAGATATATAGTCCTAGGAGCCCTGACAGTGTCATACACTATGTATTATAGATATATAGTCCTAGGAGCCCTGACAGTGTCATACACTATGTATTATAGATATATAGTCCTAGGAGCCCTGACAGTGTCATACACTATGTATTATAGATATATAGTCCTAGGAGCCCTGACAGTGTCATACACTATGTATTATAGATATATAGTCCTAGGAGCCCTGACAGTGTCATACACTATGTATTATAGATATATAGTCCTAGGAGTCCTGACAGTGTCATACACTATGTATTATAGATATATAGTCCTAGGAGCCCTGACAGTGTCATACACTATGTATTATAGATATATAGTCCTAGGAGCCCTGACAGTGTCATACACTATGTATTATAGATATATAGTCCTAGGAGCCCTGACAGTGTCATACACTATGTATTATAGATATATAGTCCTAGGAGTCCTGACAGTGTCATACACTATGTATTATAGATATATAGTCCAAAGAGCCCTGACAGTGTCATACACTATGTATTATAGATATATAGTCCTAGGAGCCCTGACAGTGTCATACACTATGTATTATAGATATATAGTCCTAGGAGCCCTGACAGTGTCATACACTATGTATTATAGATATATAGTCCTAGGAGCCCTGACAGTGTCATACACTATGTATTATAGATATATAGTCCTAGGAGTCCTGACAGTGTCATACACTATGTTTAATAAATATATAGTCCTAGGAGTCCTGACAGTGTCATACAGTATGTTTAATAGCTATATAGTCCTAGGATCCCTGACAGTGTCATACACTATGTTTTATAGATATATAGTCCTAGGAGCCCTGACAGTGTCATACACTCTGTTTTATACGTAGATATATAGTCCTAGGAGCCCTGACAGTGTCATACACTATGTATTATAGATATATAGTCCTAGGAGTCCAGACAGTGTCATACACTATGTTTAATAAATATATAGTACTAGGAGTCTTGACAGTGTTATACAGTATGTTTAATAGCTATATAGTCCTAGGATCCCTGACAGTGTCATACACTATGTTTTATAGATATATAGTCCTAGGAGCCCTGACAGTGTCATACACTATGTTTTATACTGTAGATATATAGTCCTAGGACTCCTGACAGTGTCATACACTATGTATTATAGATATATAGTCCTAGGAGTCCTGACAGTGTCATACACTATGTTTAATAGATATATAGTCCTAGGAGTCCTGACAGTGTTATACAGTATGTTTAATAGCTATATAGTCCTAGGATCCCTGACAGTGTCATACACTATGTTTTATAGATATATAGTCCTAGGAGCCCTGACAGTGTCATACACTATGTATTATAGATATATAGTCCTAGGAGCCCTGACAGTGTCATACACTATGTATTATAGATATATAGTCCTAGGAGCCCTGACAGTGTCATACACTATGTATTATAGATATATAGTCCTAGGAGCCCTGACAGTGTCATACACTATGTATTATAGATATATAGTCCTAGGAGTCCTGACAGTGTCATACACTATGTTTAATAGATATATAGTCCTAGGAGTCTTGACAGTGTCATACAGTATGTTTAATAGCTATATAGTCCTAGGATCCCTGACAGTGTCATACACTATGTTTTATACGAGATATATAGTCCTAGGAGCCCTGACAGTGTCATACACTATGTATTATAGATATATAGTCCTAGGAGTCCTGACAGTGTCATACACTATGTATTATAGATATATAGTCCTAGGAGTCCTGACAGTGTCATACACTATGTTTAATAAATATATAGTCCTAGGAGTCTTGACAGTGTCATACAGTATGTTCAATAGCTATATAGTCCTAGGATCCCTGACAGTGTCATACACTATGTTTTATAGATATATAGTCCTAGGAGCCCTGACAGTGTCATACACTATGTATTATAGATATATAGTCCTAGGAGCCCTGACAGTGTCATACACTATGTATTATAGATATATAGTCCTAGGAGCCCTGACAGTGTCATACACTATGTATTATAGATATATAGTCCTAGGAGCCCTGACAGTGTCATACAGTATGTATTATAGATATATAGTCCTAGGAGCCCTGACAGTGTCATACACTATGTATTATAGATATATAGTCCTAGGAGCCCTGACAGTGTCATACACTATGTATTATAGATATATAGTCCTAGGAGTCCTGACAGTGTCATACACTATGTTTTATAGATATATAGTCCAAAGAGTCCTGACAGTGTCATACACTAAGTATTATAGATATATAGTCCTAGGAGCCCTGACATTGTCATACACTATGTATTATAGATATATAGTCCTAGGGGCCCTGACAGTGTCATACACTATGTATTATAGATATATAGTCCTAGGAGCCCTGACAGTGTCATACACTATGTATTATAGATATATAGTCCTAGGAGTCCTGACAGTGTCATACACTATGTTTTATAGATATATAGTCCTAAGAGTCCTGACAGTGTCATACACTATGTATTATAGATATATAGTCCTAGGAGTCCTGACAGTGTCATACACTATGTTTAATAGATATATAGTCCTAGGAGTCCTGACGGTGTCATACACTATATTTTATAGCTATATAGTCCTAGGAGCCCTGACAGTGTCATACACTATGTTTTATACGAATATATAGTCCTAGGAGTCCTGACAGTGTCATACACTATGTATTATAGATATATAGTCCTAGGAGTCCTGACAGTGTCATACACTATGTATTATAGATATATAGTCCTAGGAGTCCTGACAGTGTCATACACTATGTTTTATAGATATATAGTCCAAAGAGTCCTGACAGTGTCATACACTATGTATTATAGATATATAGTCCTAGGAGTCCTGACAGTGTCATACACTATGTTTTATACATATATAGTCCTAGGAGTCTTGACAGTGTTATACAGTATATTTAATAGCTATATAGTCCTAGGATCCCTGACAGTGTCATACACTATGTTTTATACTGTAGATATATAGTCCTAGGAGTCCTGACAGTGTCATACACTATGTATTATAGATATATAGTCCTAGGAGCCCTGACAGTGTCATACACTATGTTTTATATGTAGATATATAGTCCTAGGAGTCCTGACAGTGTCATGCACACTATGTATTATAGATATATAGTCCTAGGAGTCCTGACAGTGTCATACACTATGTTTAATAAATATATAGTACTAGGAGTCTTGACAGTGTCATACAGTATGTTTAATAGCTATATAGTCCTAGGATCCCTGACAGTGTCATACACTATGTTTTATAGATATATAGTCCTAGGAGCCCTGACAGTGTCATACACTCTGTTTTATACTGTAGATATATAGTCCTAGGAGTCCTGACAGTGTCATACACTATGTATTATAGATATATAGTCCTAGGAGTCCTGACAGTGTCATACACTATGTATTATAGATATATAGTCCTAGGAGTCCTGACAGTGTCATACACTATGTTTAATAGATATATAGTACTAGGAGTCCTGACAGTGTTATACAGTATGTTTTATAGCTATATAGTCCTAGGATCCCTGACAGTGTCATACACTATGTTTTATAGATATATAGTCCTAGGAGCCCTGACAGTGTCATACACTATGTATTATAGATATATAGTCCTAGGAGTCCTGACAGTGTCATACACTATGTTTTATAGATATATAGTCCTAGGAGTCTTGACAGTGTCATACAGTATGTTCTATAGCTATATAGTCCTAGGAGCCCTGACAGTGTCATACACTATGTTTTATAGATATATAGTCCTAGGAGCCCTGACAGTGTCATACACTATGTATTATAGATATATAGTCCTAGGAGCCCTGACAGTGTCATACACTATGTATTATAGATATATAGTCCTAGGAGCCCTGACAGTGTCATACACTATGTATTATAGATATATAGTCCTAGGAGCCCTGACAGTGTCATACACTATGTATTATAGATATATAGTCCTAGGAGTCCTGACAGTGTCATACACTATGTATTATAGATATATAGTCCTAAGAGTCCTGACAGTGTCATACACTATGTTTTATAGCTATATAGTCCTAGGAGCCCTGACAGTGTCATACACTATGTTTTATAGATATATAGTCCTAGGAGCCCTGACAGTGTCATACACTATGTATTATACTGTAGATATATAGTCCTAGGAGTCCTGACAGTGTCATACACTATGTATTATAGATATATAGTCCTAGGAGTCCTGACAGTGTCATACACTATGTATAATAAATATATAGTCCTAGGAGTCTTGACAGTGTTATACAGTATGTTTTATAGCTATATAGTCCTAGGATCCCTGACAGTGTCATACACTATGTTTTATAGATATATAGTCCTAGGAGCCCTGACAGTGTCATACACTATGTATTATAGATATATAGTCCTAGGAGCCCTGACAGTGTCATACACTATGTATTATAGATATATAGTCCTAGGAGCCCTGACAGTGTCATACACTATGTTTTATAGATATATAGTCCTAGGAGCCCTGACAGTGTCATACACTATGTATTATAGATATATAGTCCTAGGAGCCCTGACAGTGTCATACACTATGTATTATAGATATATAGTCCTAGGAGCCCTGACAGTGTCATACACTATGTATTATAGATATATAGTCCTAGGAGTCCTGACAGTGTCATACACTATGTTTTATAGATATATAGTCCTAGGAGCCCTGACAGTGTCATACACTATGTATTATAGATATATAGTCCTAGGAGCCCTGACAGTGTCATACACTATGTATTATAGATATATAGTCCTAGGAGCCCTGACAGTGTCATACACTATGTATTATAGATATATAGTCCTAGGAGTCCTGACAGTGTCATACACTATGTTTTATAGATATATAGTCCAAAGAGTCCTGACAGTGTCATACACTATGTATTATAGATATATAGTCCTAGGAGCCCTGACAGTGTCATACACTATGTATTATAGATATATAGTCCTAGGAGCCCTGACAGTGTCATACACTATGTATTATAGATATATAGTCCTAGGAGCCCTGACAGTGTCATACACTATGTATTATAGATATATAGTCCTAGGAGTCCTGACAGTGTCATACACTATGTTTTATAGATATATAGTCCTAGGAGTCTTGACAGTGTTATACACTATGTTTTATAGCTATATAGTCCTAGGAGCCCTGACAGTGTCATACACTATGTATTATAGATATATAGTCCTAGGAGCCCTGACAGTGTCATACACTCTGTATTATACTGTAGATATATAGTCCTAGGAGCCCTGACAGTGTCATACACTATGTATTATAGATATATAGTCCTAGGAGTCCTGACAGTGTCATACACTATGTTTTATAGATATATAGTCCTAGGAGTCCTGACAGTGTCATACACTATGTTTTATAGCTATATAGTCCTAGGAGCCCTGACAGTGTCATACACTATGTTTTATAGATATATAGTCCTAGGAGCCCTGACAGTGTCATACACTCTGTATTATACTGTGATATATAGTCCTAGGAGTCCTGACAGTGTCATACACTATGTATTATAGATATATAGTCCTAGGAGCCCTGACAGTGTCATACACTATGTATTATAGATATATAGTCCTAGGAGCCCTGACAGTGTCATACACTATGTATTATAGATATATAGTCCTAGGAGCCCTGACAGTGTCATACACTATGTATTATAGATATATAGTCCTAGGAGCCCTGACAGTGTCATACACTATGTATTATAGATATATAGTCCTAGGAGTCCTGACAGTGTCATACACTATGTTTTATAAATATATAGTCCTAGGAGTCTTGACAGTGTCATACAGTATGTTTTATAGCTATATAGTCCTAGGATCCCTGACAGTGTCATACACTATGTTTTATAGATATATAGTCCTAGGAGCCCTGACAGTGTCATACACTATGTTTTATACTGTAGATATATAGTCCTAGGAGTCCTGACAGTGTCATACACTATGTATTATAGATATATAGTCCTAGGAGTCTGACAGTGTCATACACTATGTATTATAGATATATAGTCCTAGGAGTCCTGACAGTGTCATACACTATGTTTAATAAATATATAGTCCTAGGAGTCTTGACAGTGTCATACAGTATGTTTAATAGCTATATAGTCCTAGGATCCCTGACAGTGTCATACACTATGTTTTATAGATATATAGTCCTAGGAGCCCTGACAGTGTCATACACTATGTATTATAGATATATAGTCCTAGGAGCCCTGACAGTGTCATACACTCTGTTTTATACTGTAGATATATAGTCCTAGGAGTCCTGACAGTGTCATACACTATGTATTATAGATATATAGTCCTAGGAGTCCTGACAGTGTCATACACTATGTATTATAGATATATAGTCCTAGGAGTCCTGACAGTGTCATACACTATGTTTTATAGATATATAGTCCTAGGAGCCCTGACAGTGTCATACACTATGTTTTATAGCTATATAGTCCTAGGATCCCTGACAGTGTCATACACTATGTTTTATAGATATATAGTCCTAGGAGCCCTGACAGTGTCATACACTATGTATTATACTGTAGATATATAGTCCTAGGAGCCCTGACAGTGTCATGCACTATGTATTATAGATATATAGTCCTAGGAGTCCTGACAGTGTCATACACTATGTTTAATAAATATATAGTCCTAGGAGTCTTGACGGTGTTATACACTATGTTTAATAGCTATATAGTCCTAGGATCCCTGACAGTGTCATACACTATGTTTTATAGATATATAGTCCTAGGAGCCCTGACAGTGTCATACACTATGTATTATAGATATATAGTCCTAGGAGCCCTGACAGTGTCATACACTATGTATTGTAGATATATAGTCCTAGGAGCCCTGACAGTGTCATACACTATGTATTATAGATATATAGTCCTAGGAGCCCTGACAGTGTCATACACTATGTATTATAGATATATAGTCCTAGGAGCCCTGACAGTGTCATACACTATGTATTATAGATATATAGTCCTAGGAGCCCTGACAGTGTCATACACTATGTATTATAGATATATAGTCCTAGGAGTCCTGACAGTGTCATACACTATGTTTTATAGATATATAGTCCAAAGAGTCCTGACAGTGTCATACACTAAGTATTATAGATATATAGTCCTAGGAGCCCTGACAGTGTCATACACTATGTATTATAGATATATAGTCCTAGGGGCCCTGACAGTGTCATACACTATGTATTATAGATATATAGTCCTAGGAGCCCTGACAGTGTCATACACTATGTATTATAGATATATAGTCCTAGGAGTCCTGACAGTGTCATACACTATGTTTTATAGATATATAGTCCAAAGAGTCCTGACAGTGTCATACACTATGTATTATAGATATATAGTCCTAGGAGTCCTGACAGTGTCATACACTATGTTTAATAAATATATAGTCCTAGGAGTCTTGACAGTGTTATACAGTATATTTAATAGCTATATAGTCCTAGGATCCCTGACAGTGTCATACACTATGTTTTATAGTAGATATATAGTCCTAGGAGCCCTGACAGTGTCATACACTATGTATTATAGATATATAGTCCTAGGAGCCCTGACAGTGTCATACACTATGTATTATACTGTAGATATATAGTCCTAGGAGTCCTGACAGTGTCATACACTATGTATTATAGATATATAGTCCTAGGAGTCCTGACAGTGTCATACACTATGTATAATAAATATATAGTCCTAGGAGTCTTGACAGTGTCATACACTATGTTCAATAGCTATATAGTCCTAGGATCCCTGACAGTGTCATACACTATGTTTTATAGATATATAGTCCTAGGAGCCCTGACAGTGTCATACACTATGTATTATAGATATATAGTCCTAGGAGCCCTGACAGTGTCATACACTATGTATTATAGATATATAGTCCTAGGAGCCCTGACAGTGTCATACACTATGTATTATAGATATATAGTCCTAGGAGCCCTGACAGTGTCATACACTATGTATTATAGATATATAGTCCTAGGAGTCCTGACAGTGTCATACACTATGTTTTATAGATATATAGTCCTAGGAGTCCTGACAGTGTCATACACTATGTATTATAGATATATAGTCCTAGGAGCCCTGACAGTGTCATACACTATGTATTATAGATATATAGTCCTAGGAGCCCTGACAGTGTCATACACTATGTATTATAGATATATAGTCCTAGGAGCCCTGACAGTGTCATACACTATGTATTATAGATATATAGTCCTAGGAGTCCTGACAGTGTCATACACTATGTTTTATAGATATATAGTCCAAAGAGTCCTGACAGTGTCATACACTATGTATTATAGATATATAGTCCTAGGAGTCCTGACAGTGTCATACACTATGTTTTATAAATATATAGTCCTAGGAGTCTTGACAGTGTTATACAGTATGTTTTATAGCTATATAGTCCTAGGATCCCTGACAGTGTCATACACTATGTTTTATAGATATATAGTCCTAGGAGCCCTGACAGTGTCATACACTATGTTTTATACTGTAGATATATAGTCCTAGGAGTCCTGACAGTGTCATACACTATGTATTATAGATATATAGTCCTAGGAGTCCTGACAGTGTCATACACTATGTTTTATAAATATATAGTCCTAGGAGTCTTGACAGTGTTATACAGTATGTTTTATAGCTATATAGTCCTAGGATCCCTGACAGTGTCATACACTATGTTTTATAGATATATAGTCCTAGGAGCCCTGACAGTGTCATACACTATGTATTATAGATATATAGTCCTAGGAGCCCTGACAGTGTCATACACTATGTATTATAGATATATAGTCCTAGGAGCCCTGACAGTGTCATACACTATGTATTATAGATATATAGTCCTAGGAGCCCTGACAGTGTCATACACTATGTATAATAGATATATAGTCCTAGGAGTCCTGACAGTGTCATACACTATGTTTTATAGATATATAGTCCTAGGAGTCCTGACAGTGTCATACACTATGTATTATAGATATATAGTCCTAGGAGCCCTGACAGTGTCATACACTATGTTTTATACTGTGATATATAGTCCTAGGAGTCCTGACAGTGTCATACACTATGTATTATAGATATATAGTCCTAGGAGTCCTGACAGTGTCATACACTATGTATTATAGATATATAGTCCTAGGAGTCCTGACAGTGTCATACACTATGTTTAATAAATATATAGTCCTAGGAGTCTTGACGGTGTCATACAGTATGTTCAATAGCTATATAGTCCTAGGATCCCTGACAGTGTCATACACTATGTTTTATAGATATATAGTCCTAGGAGCCCTGACAGTGTCATACACTATGTATTATAGATATATAGTCCTAGGAGCCCTGACAGTGTCATACACTATGTATTATAGATATATAGTCCTAGGAGCCCTGACAGTGTCATACACTATGTATTATAGATATATAGTCCTAGGGGCCCTGACAGTGTCATACACTACGTATTATAGATATATAGTCCTAGGAGCCCTGACAGTGTCATACACTATGTATTATAGATATATAGTCCTAGGAGCCCTGACAGTGTCATACACTATGTATTATAGATATATAGTCCTAGGAGTCCTGACAGTGTCATACACTATGTTTTATAGATATATAGTCCAAAGAGTCCTGACAGTGTCATACACTATGTATTATAGATATATAGTCCTAGGAGCCCTGACAGTGTCATACACTATGTATTATAGATATATAGTCCTAGGAGCCCTGACAGTGTCATACACTATGTATTATAGATATATAGTCCTAGGAGCCCTGACAGTGTCATACACTATGTATTATAGATATATAGTCCTAGGAGTCCTGACAGTGTCATACACTATGTTTTATAGATATATAGTCCAAAGAGTCCTGACAGTGTCATACACTATGTATTATAGATATATAGTCCTAGGAGTCCTGACAGTGTCATACACTATGTTTAATAAATATATAGTCCTAGGAGTCTTGACGGTGTTATACACTATGTTTAATAGCTATATAGTCCTAGGATCCCTGACAGTGTCATACACTATGTTTTATATGTGATATATAGTCCTAGGAGTCCTGA
Organism: Leptodactylus fallax; assembly: GCA_947044405.1. Taxonomy (NCBI): domain Eukaryota; kingdom Metazoa; phylum Chordata; class Amphibia; order Anura; family Leptodactylidae; genus Leptodactylus; species Leptodactylus fallax. The sequence continues at coordinate 125,126 of CAMRHE010000727.1, read as the reverse complement.
CAGTGTCATACACTATGTATTATAGATATATAGTCCTAGGAGTCCTGACAGTGTCATACACTATGTATTATAGATATATAGTCCTAGGAGTGGCCTGACAGTGTCATACACTATGTTTTATACATATATAGTCCTAGGAGTCCTGACAGTGTCATACACTATGTTTTATAGCTATATAGTCCTAGGAGCCCTGACAGTGTCATACACTATGTTTTATAGGATATATAGTCCTAGGAGTCCTGACAGTGTCATACACTATGTATTATAGATATATAGTCCTAGGAGCCCTGACAGTGTCATACACTATGTTTTATACTGTAGATATATAGTCCTAGGAGTCCTGACAGTGTCATGCACTATGTATTATAGATATATAGTCCTAGGAGTCCTGACAGTGTCATACACTATGTTTAATAAATATATAGTACTAGGAGTCTTGACAGTGTTATACAGTATGTTTAATAGCTATATAGTCCTAGGATCCCTGACAGTGTCATACACTATGTTTTATAGATATATAGTCCTAGGAGCCCTGACAGTGTCATACACTATGTATTATACTGTAGATATATAGTCCTAGGAGTCCTGACAGTGTCATACACTATGTATTATAGATATATAGTCCTAGGAGTCCTGACAGTGTCATACACTATGTATTATAGATATATAGTCCTAGGAGTCCTGACAGTGTCATACACTATGTTTTATAGATATATAGTCCTAGGAGTCTTGACAGTGTTATACAGTATGTTTTATAGCTATATAGTCCTAGGATCCCTGACAGTGTCATACACTATGTATTATAGATATATAGTCCTAGGAGCCCTGACAGTGTCATACACTATGTTTTATACTGTAGATATATAGTCCTAGGAGTCCTGACAGTGTCATACACTATGTATTATAGATATATAGTCCTAGGAGTCCTGACAGTGTCATACACTATGTTTTATAAATATATAGTCCTAGGAGTCTTGACAGTGTTATACAGTATGTTTAATAGCTATATAGTCCTAGGAGCCCTGACAGTGTCATACACTATGTATTATAGATATATAGTCCTAGGAGCCCTGACAGTGTCATACACTATGTATTATAGATATATAGTCCTAGGAGCCCTGACAGTGTCATACACTATGTATTATAGATATATAGTCCTAGGAGCCCTGACAGTGTCATACACTATGTATTATAGATATATAGTCCTAGGAGTCCTGACAGTGTCATACACTATGTATTATAGATATATAGTCCTAGGAGTCCTGACAGTGTCATACACTATGTTTTATAGATATATAGTCCTAGGAGTCCTGACAGTGTCATACACTATGTTTTATAGCTATATAGTCCTAGGATCCCTGACAGTGTCATACACTATGTTTTATAGATATATAGTCCTAGGAGCCCTGACAGTGTCATACACTATGTTTTATACTGTAGATATATAGTCCTAGGAGTCCTGACAGTGTCATACACTATGTATTATAGATATATAGTCCTAGGAGTCCTGACAGTGTCATACACTATGTTTAATAGATATATAGTCCTAGGAGTCTTGACAGTGTCATACACTATGTTCTATAGCTATATAGTCCTAGGATCCCTGACAGTGTCATACACTATGTTTTATAGATATATAGTCCTAGGAGCCCTGACAGTGTCATACACTATGTATTATAGATATATAGTCCTAGGAGCCCTGACAGTGTCATACACTATGTATTATAGATATATAGTCCTAGGAGCCCTGACAGTGTCATACACTATGTTTTATAGATATATAGTCCTAGGAGCCCTGACAGTGTCATACACTATGTATTATAGATATATAGTCCTAGGAGCCCTGACAGTGTCATACACTATGTATTATAGATATATAGTCCTAGGAGCCCTGACAGTGTCATACACTATGTATTATAGATATATAGTCCTAGGAGTCCTGACAGTGTCATACACTATGTATTATAGATATATAGTCCTAGGAGCCCTGACAGTGTCATACACTATGTATTATAGATATATAGTCCTAGGAGCCCTGACAGTGTCATACACTATGTATTATAGATATATAGTCCTAGGAGCCCTGACAGTGTCATACACTATGTATTATAGATATATAGTCCTAGGAGTCCTGACAGTGTCATACACTATGTTTTATAGATATATAGTCCTAAAGAGTCCTGACAGTGTCATACACTATGTATTATAGATATATAGTCCTAGGAGCCCTGACAGTGTCATACACTATGTATTATAGATATATAGTCCTAGGAGCCCTGACAGTGTCATACACTATGTATTATAGATATATAGTCCTAGGAGCCCTGACAGTGTCATACACTATGTATTATAGATATATAGTCCTAGGAGTCCTGACAGTGTCATACACTATGTTTTATAGATATATAGTCCTAGGAGTCTTGACAGTGTCATACACTATGTTTAATAGCTATATAGTCCTAGGAGCCCTGACAGTGTCATACACTATGTTTTATAGATATATAGTCCTAGGAGCCCTGACAGTGTCATACACTCTGTTTTATACGTAGATATATAGTCCTAGGAGTCCTGACAGTGTCATACACTATGTATTATAGATATATAGTCCTAGGAGTCCTGACAGTGTCATACACTATGTTTAATAGATATATAGTCCTAGGAGCCCTGACAGTGTCATACACTATGTTTTATAGCTATATAGTCCTAGGATCCCTGACAGTGTCATACACTATGTTTTATAGATATATAGTCCTAGGAGCCCTGACAGTGTCATACACTATGTATTATACTGTAGATATATAGTCCTAGGAGTCCTGACAGTGTCATACACTATGTATTATAGATATATAGTCCTAGGAGCCCTGACAGTGTCATACACTATGTATTATAGATATATAGTCCTAGGAGCCCTGACAGTGTCATACACTATGTATTATAGATATATAGTCCTAGGAGCCCTGACAGTGTCATACACTATGTATTATAGATATATAGTCCTAGGAGCCCTGACAGTGTCATACACTATGTATTATAGATATATAGTCCTAGGAGTCCTGACAGTGTCATACACTATGTATTATAGATATATAGTCCTAGGAGCCCTGACAGTGTCATACACTATGTATTATAGCTATATAGTCCTAGGAGCCCTGACAGTGTCATACACTATGTTTTATAGATATATAGTCCTAGGAGCCCTGACAGTGTCATACACTATGTATTATACTGTAGATATATAGTCCTAGGAGTCCTGACAGTGTCATACACTATGTATTATAGATATATAGTCCTAGGAGCCCTGACAGTGTCATACACTATGTATTATAGATATATAGTCCTAGGAGTCCTGACAGTGTCATACACTATGTTTTATAGATATATAGTCCTAGGAGTCTTGACAGTGTTATACACTATGTTTTATAGCTATATAGTCCTAGGAGCCCTGACAGTGTTTTTTTATAATTACATAGCAGTGTCTACACTATGTATTATAGATATATAGTCCTAGGAGCCCTGACAGTGTCATACACTATGTTTTATACTGTAGATATATAGTCCTAGGAGTCCTGACAGTGTCATACACTATGTATTATAGATATATAGTCCTAGGAGTCCTGACAGTGTCATACACTATGTATTATAGATATATAGTCCTAGGAGTCCTGACAGTGTCATACACTATGTTTTATAAATATATAGTCCTAGGAGCCCTGACAGTGTTATACAGTATGTTTTATAGCTATATAGTCCTAGGATCCCTGACAGTGTCATACACTATGTTTTATAGATATATAGTCCTAGGAGCCCTGACAGTGTCATACACTATGTTTTATACTGTAGATATATAGTCCTAGGAGCCCTGACAGTGTCATACACTATGTATTATAGATATATAGTCCTAGGAGTCCTGACAGTGTCATACACTATGTTTTATAGATATATAGTCCTAGGAGTCCTGACAGTGTCATACAGTATGTTCTATAGCTATATAGTCCTAGGAGCCCTGACAGTGTCATACACTATGTTTTATAGATATATAGTCCTAGGAGCCCTGACAGTGTCATACACTATGTATTATAGATATATAGTCCTAGGAGCCCTGACAGTGTCATACACTATGCATTGTAGATATATAGTCCTAGGAGCCCTGACAGTGTCATACACTATGTATTATAGATATATAGTCCTAGGAGCCCTGACAGTGTCATACTCTATGTATTATAGATATATAGTCCTAGGAGCCCTGACAGTGTCATACACTATGTATTATAGATATATAGTCCTAGGAGCCCTGACAGTGTCATACACTATGTATTATAGATATATAGTCCTAGGAGTCCTGACAGTGTCATACACTATGTTTTATAGATATATAGTCCTAGGAGTCCTGACAGTGTCATACACTATGTATTATAGATATATAGTCCTAGGAGCCCTGCGTGTGCATACACTATGTATTATAGATATATAGTCCTAGGGGCCCTGACAGTGTCATACACTATGTATTATAGATATATAGTCCTAGGAGCCCTGACAGTGTCATACACTATGTATTATAGATATATAGTCCTAGGAGTCCTGACAGTGTCATACACTATGTTTTATAGATATATAGTCCTAGGAGTCCTGACAGTGTCATACACTATGTATTATAGATATATAGTCCTAGGAGTCCTGACAGTGTCATACACTATGTTTTATAAATATATAGTCCTAGGAGTCTTGACAGTGTCATACAGTATGTTTAATAGCTATATAAGTCCTAGGATCCCTGACAGTGTCATACACTATGTTTTATAGATATATAGTCCTAGGAGCCCTGACAGTGTCATACACTCTGTTTTATACTGTAGATATATAGTCCTAGGAGTCCTGACAGTGTCATGCACTATGTATTATAGATATATAGTCCTAGGAGTCCTGACAGTGTCATACACTATGTTTTATAAATATATAGTCCTAGGAGTCTTGACAGTGTCATACAGTATGTTTTATAGCTATATAGTCCTAGGATCCCTGACAGTGTCATACACTATGTATTATAGATATATAGTCCTAGGAGCCCTGACAGTGTCATACACTATGTATTATAGATATATAGTCCTAGGAGCCCTGACAGTGTCATACACTATGTATTATAGATATATAGTCCTAGGAGCCCTGACAGTGTCATACACTATGTATTATAGATATATAGTCCTAGGAGCCCTGACAGTGTCATACACTATGTATTATAGATATATAGTCCTAGGAGTCCTGACAGTGTCATACACTATGTTTTATAGATATATAGTCCTAAGAGTCCTGACAGTGTCATACACTATGTATTATAGATATATAGTCCTAGGAGCCCTGACAGTGTCATACACTATGTATTATAGATATATAGTCCTAGGAGCCCTGACAGTGTCATACACTATGTATTATAGATATATAGTCCTAGGAGCCCTGACAGTGTCATACACTATGTATTATAGATATATAGTCCTAGGAGTCCTGACAGTGTCATACACTATGTTTTATAGATATATAGTCCTAGGAGTCCTGACAGTGTCATACACTATGTATTATAGATATATAGTCCTAGGAGTCCTGACAGTGTCATACACTATGTTTAATAAATATATAGTCCTAGGAGTCTTGACAGTGTCATACAGTATGTTTAATAGCTATATAGTCCTAGGATCCCTGACAGTGTCATACACTATGTTTTATAGATATATAGTCCTAGGAGCCCTGACAGTGTCATACACTCTGTTTTATACTGTAGATATATAGTCCTAGGAGTCCTGACAGTGTCATACACTATGTATTATAGATATATAGTCCTAGGAGTCCTGACAGTGTCATACACTATGTTTTATAAATATATAGTACTAGGAGTCTTGACAGTGTCATACAGTATGTTTAATAGCTATATAGTCCTAGGATCCCTGACAGTGTCATACACTATGTTTTATAGATATATAGTCCTAGGAGCCCTGACAGTGTCATACACTCTGTTTTATACTGTAGATATATAGTCCTAGGAGTCCTGACAGTGTCATACACTATGTATTATAGATATATAGTCCTAGGAGTCCTGACAGTGTCATACACTATGTATTATAGATATATAGTCCTAGGAGTCCTGACAGTGTCATACACTATGTTTAATAAATATATAGTCCTAGGAGTCTTGACAGTGTTATACAGTATGTTTTATAGCTATATAGTCCTAGGAGTCCTGACAGTGTCATACACTATGTATTATAGATATATAGTCCTAGGGGCCCTGACAGTGTCATACACTATGTATTATAGATATATAGTCCTAGGAGTCCTGACAGTGTCATACACTATGTTTTATAGATATATAGTCCAAAGAGTCCTGACAGTGTCATACACTATGTATTATAGATATATAGTCCTAGGAGTCCTGACAGTGTCATACACTATGTTTAATAGATATATAGTCCTAGGAGTCTTGACGGTGTTATACAGTATGTTTTATAGCTATATAGTCCTAGGATCCCTGACAGTGTCATACACTATGTTTTATACTGTAGATATATAGTCCTAGGAGTCCTGACAGTGTCATACACTATGTATTATAGATATATAGTCCTAGGAGTCCTGACAGTGTCATACACTATGTTTTATAAATATATAGTCCTAGGAGTCTTGACAGTGTTATACAGTATGTTTTATAGCTATATAGTCCTAGGAGCCCTGACAGTGTCATACACTATGTTTTATAGATATATAGTCCTAGGAGCCCTGACAGTGTCATACACTCTGTATTATACTGTAGATATATAGTCCTAGGAGTCCTGACAGTGTCATACACTATGTATTATAGATATATAGTCCTAGGAGTCCTGACAGTGTCATACACTATGTATTATAGATATATAGTCCTAGGAGTCCTGACAGTGTCATACACTATGTTTTATAGATATATAGTCCTAGGAGTCCTGACAGTGTCATACAGTATGTTTAATAGCTATATAGTCCTAGGAGCCCTGACAGTGTCATACACTATGTTTTATAGATATATAGTCCTAGGAGCCCTGACAGTGTCATACACTATGTATTATACTGTAGATATATAGTCCTAGGAGTCCTGACAGTGTCATGCACTATGTATTATAGATATATAGTCCTAGGAGTCCTGACAGTGTCATACACTATGTTTAATAAATATATAGTACTAGGAGTCTTGACGGTGTTATACAGTATGTTCAATAGCTATATAGTCCTAGGATCCCTGACAGTGTCATACACTATGTTTTATAGATATATAGTCCTAGGAGCCCTGACAGTGTCATACACTATGTATTATAGATATATAGTCCTAGGAGCCCTGACAGTGTCATACACTATGTATTATAGATATATAGTCCTAGGAGCCCTGACAGTGTCATACACTATGTATTATAGATATATAGTCCTAGGAGCCCTGACAGTGTCATACACTATGTATTATAGATATATAGTCCTAGGAGTCCTGACAGTGTCATACACTATGTTTTATAGATATATAGTCCAAGGAGTCCTGACAGTGTCATACACTATGTATTATAGATATATAGTCCTAGGAGCCCTGACAGTGTCATACACTATGTATTATAGATATATAGTCCTAGGAGTCCTGACAGTGTCATACACTATGTATTATAGATATATAGTCCAAGGAGTCCTGACAGTGTCATACACTATGTATTATAGATATATAGTCCTAGGAGTCCTGACAGTGTCATACACTATGTTTAATAGATATATAGTCCTAGGAGTCTTGCGGTGTTATCGTTATTTAGGGCTATATAGTCCCTAGGACCCTGACAGTGTCATACACTATGTTTTATAGATATATAGTCCTAGGAGTCCTGACAGTGTCATACACTATGTATTATAGATATATAGTCCTAGGAGTCCTGACAGTGTCATACACTATGTTTAATAAATATATAGTACTAGGAGTCCTGACAGTGTTATACAGTATGTTTAATAGCTATATAGTCCTAGGATCCCTGACAGTGTCATACACTATGTTTTATAGATATATAGTCCTAGGAGCCCTGACAGTGTCATACACTATGTTTTATACTGTAGATATATAGTCCTAGGAGTCCTGACAGTGTCATGCACTATGTATTATAGATATATAGTCCTAGGAGTCCTGACAGTGTCATACACTATGTTTAATAGATATATAGTACTAGGAGTCTTGACAGTGTCATACAGTATGTTCAATAGCTATATAGTCCTAGGATCCCTGACAGTGTCATACACTATGTTTTATAGATATATAGTCCTAGGAGCCCTGACAGTGTCATACACTATGTATTATAGATATATAGTCCTAGGGCCCTGACAGTGTCATACACTATGTATTATAGATATATAGTCCTAGGAGCCCTGACAGTGTCATACACTATGTATTATAGATATATAGTCCTAGGAGCCCTGACAGTGTCATACACTATGTATTATAGATATATAGTCCTAGGAGCCCTGACAGTGTCATACACTATGTATTATAGATATATAGTCCTAGGAGTCCTGACAGTGTCATACACTATGTTTTATAGATATATAGTCCAAAGAGTCCTGACAGTGTCATACACTAATGATTATAGATATATAGTCCTAGGAGCCCTGACAGTGTCATACACTATGTATTATAGATATATAGTCCTAGGGGCCCTGACAGTGTCATACACTATGTATTATAGATATATAGTCCTAGGAGCCCTGACAGTGTCATACACTATGTATTATAGATATATAGTCCTAGGAGTCCTGACAGTGTCATACACTATGTTTTATAGATATATAGTCCTAAGAGTCCTGACAGTGTCATACACTATGTATTATAGATATATAGTCCTAGGAGTCCTGACAGTGTCATACACTATGTTTTATAGATATATAGTCCTAGGAGTCTTGACGGTGTTATACAGTATGTTTTATAGCTATATAGTCCTAGGAGCCCTGACAGTGTCATACACTATGTTTTATACTGTAGATATATAGTCCTAGGAGTCCTGACAGTGTCATACACTATGTATTATAGATATATAGTCCTAGGAGTCCTGACAGTGTCATACACTATGTTTTATAAATATATAGTCCTAGGAGTCCTGACAGTGTTATACAGTATGTTTAATAGCTATATAGTCCTAGGATCCCTGACAGTGTCATACACTATGTTTTATAGATATATAGTCCTAGGAGCCCTGACAGTGTCATACACTATGTTTTATACTGTAGATATATAGTCCTAGGAGTCCTGACAGTGTCATACACTATGTATTATAGATATATAGTCCTAGGAGTCCTGACAGTGTCATACACTATGTATTATAGATATATAGTCCTAGGAGTCCTGACAGTGTCATACACTATGTTTAATAAATATATAGTCCTAGGAGTCTTGACAGTGTTATACAGTATGTTTAATAGCTATATAGTCCTAGGATCCCTGACAGTGTCATACACTATGTTTTATAGATATATAGTCCTAGGAGCCCTGACAGTGTCATACACTCTGTTTTATACTGTAGATATATAGTCCTAGGAGTCCTGACAGTGTCATACACTATGTATTATAGATATATAGTCCTAGGAGTCCTGACAGTGTCATACACTATGTTTAATAAATATATAGTCCTAGGAGTCTTGACAGTGTTATACAGTATGTTTTATAGCTATATAGTCCTAGGATCCCTGACAGTGTCATACACTATGTTTTATAGATATATAGTCCTAGGAGCCCTGACAGTGTCATACACTATGTATTATAGATATATAGTCCTAGGAGCCCTGACAGTGTCATACACTATGTATTATAGATATATAGTCCTAGGAGCCCTGACAGTGTCATACACTATGTATTATAGATATATAGTCCTAGGAGCCCTGACAGTGTCATACACTATGTATTATAGATATATAGTCCTAGGAGTCCTGACAGTGTCATACACTATGTTTTATAGATATATAGTCCTAGGAGTCCTGACAGTGTCATACACTATGTATTATAGATATATAGTCCTAGGAGCCCTGACAGTGTCATACACTATGTATTATAGATATATAGTCCTAGGAGCCCTGACAGTGTCATACACTATGTATTATAGATATATAGTCCTAGGAGCCCTGACAGTGTCATACACTATGTATTATAGATATATAGTCCTAGGAGTCCTGACAGTGTCATACACTATGTATTATAGATATATAGTCCTAGGAGTCCTGACAGTGTCATACACTATGTATTATAGATATATAGTCCTAGGAGTCCTGACAGTGTCATACACTATGTTTAATAAATATATAGTCCTAGGAGTCTTGACAGTGTTATACAGTATGTTTTATAGCTATATAGTCCTAGGATCCCTGACAGTGTCATACACTATGTTTTATAGATATATAGTCCTAGGAGCCCTGACAGTGTCATACACTATGTTTTATACTGTAGATATATAGTCCTAGGAGTCCTGACAGTGTCATACACTATGTATTATAGATATATAGTCCTAGGAGTCCTGACAGTGTCATACACTATGTTTAATAGATATATAGTACTAGGAGCCCTGACAGTGTTATACAGTATGTTTTATAGCTATATAGTCCTAGGAGCCCTGACAGTGTCATACACTATGTATTATAGATATATAGTCCTAGGAGCCCTGACAGTGTCATACACTATGTATTATAGTATATATAGTCCTAGGAGTCCTGACAGTGTCATACACTATGTATTATAGATATATAGTCCTAGGAGTCCTGACAGTGTCATACACTATGTATTATAGATATATAGTCCTAGGAGTCCTGACAGTGTCATACACTATGTTTTATAGATATATAGTCCTAGGAGTCCTGACAGTGTCATACACTATGTTTTATAGCTATATAGTCCTAGGAGCCCTGACAGTGTCATACACTATGTATTATAGATATATAGTCCTAGGAGCCCTGACAGTGTCATACACTATGTATTATAGATATATAGTCCTAGGAGCCCTGACAGTGTCATACACTATGTATTATAGATATATAGTCCTAGGAGTCCTGACAGTGTCATACACTATGTATTATAGATATATAGTCCTAGGAGCCCTGACAGTGTCATACACTATGTATTATAGATATATAGTCCTAGGGGCCCTGCAGTGTCATACCTATGTATTATAGATATATAGTCCTAGGGGCCCTGACAGTGTCATACACTATGTATTATAGATATATAGTCCTAGGAGCCCTGACAGTGTCATACACTATGTATTATAGATATATAGTCCTAGGAGTCCTGACAGTGTCATACACTATGTATTATAGATATATAGTCCTAGGCGTGATATATAGTCCTAGGAGTCCTGACAGTGTCATACACTATGTTTTATAGATATATAGTCCTGGGGGTCTGGACGGTGTCATACACTATGTATTATAGCTATATAGTCCTAGGAGCCCTGACAGTGTCATACACTATGTTTTATACGAGATATATAGTCCTAGGAGTCCTGACAGTGTCATACACTATGTATTATAGATATATAGTCCTAGGAGTCCTGACAGTGTCATACACTATGTTTAATAAATATATAGTCCTAGGAGTCTTGACAGTGTCATACAGTATGTATAATAGCTATATAGTCCTAGGATCCCTGACAGTGTCATACACTATGTTTTATAGATATATAGTCCTAGGAGCCCTGACAGTGTCATACACTATGTATTATACTGTAGATATATAGTCCTAGGAGTCCTGACAGTGTCATACACTATGTATTATAGATATATAGTCCTAGGAGTCCTGACAGTGTCATACACTATGTATTATAGATATATAGTCCTAGGAGTCCTGACAGTGTCATACACTATGTTTAATAAATATATAGTCCTAGGAGCCTTGACAGTGTCATACAGTATGTATAATAGCTATATAGTCCTAGGATCCCTGACAGTGTCATACACTATGTTTTATAGATATATAGTCCTAGGAGCCCTGACAGTGTCATACACTATGTTTTATACTGTAGATATATAGTCCTAGGAGTCCTGACAGTGTCATGCACTATGTATTATAGATATATAGTCCTAGGAGTCCTGACAGTGTCATACACTATGTTTTATAGATATATAGTCCTAGGAGTCTTGACGGTGTTATACAGTATGTTCTATAGCTATATAGTCCTAGGAGCCCTGACAGTGTCATACACTATGTTTTATAGGATATATAGTCCTAGGAGCCCTGACAGTGTCATACACTATGTATTATAGATATATAGTCCTAGGAGCCCTGACAGTGTCATACACTATGTTTAATAAATATATAGTCCTAGGCGTCTTGACAGTGTCATACAGTATGTTTAATAGCTATATAGTCCTAGGATCCCTGACAGTGTCATACACTATGTTTTATAGATATATAGTCCTAGGAGCCCTGACAGTGTCATACACTATGTATTATACTGTAGATATATAGTCCTAGGAGTCCTGACAGTGTCATGCACTATGTATTATAGATATATAGTCCTAGGAGTCCTGACAGTGTCATACACTATGTTTTATAGATATATAGTACTAGGAGCCCTGACAGTGTCATACAGTATGTTCTATAGCTATATAGTCCTAGGAGCCCTGACAGTGTCATACACTATGTTTTATAGATATATAGTCCTAGGAGCCCTGACAGTGTCATACACTATGTATTATAGATATATAGTCCTAGGAGCCCTGACAGTGTCATACACTATGTATTATAGATATATAGTCCTAGGAGCCCTGACAGTGTCATACACTATGTATTATAGATATATAGTCCTAGGAGCCCTGACAGTGTCATACACTATGTATTATAGATATATAGTCCTAGGAGTCCTGACAGTGTCATACACTATGTTTTATAGATATATAGTCCTAGGAGTCCTGACAGTGTCATACACTATGTATTATAGATATATAGTCCTAGGAGCCCTGACAGTGTCATACACTATGTATTATAGATATATAGTCCTAGGAGCCCTGACAGTGTCATACACTATGTATTATAGATATATAGTCCTAGGAGCCCTGACAGTGTCATACACTATGTATTATAGATATATAGTCCTAGGAGTCCTGACAGTGTCATACACTATGTTTTATAGATATATAGTCCAAAGAGTCCTGACAGTGTCATACACTATGTATTATAGATATATAGTCCTAGGAGTCCTGACAGTGTCATACACTATGTTTAATAGATATATAGTCCTAGGAGTCTTGACAGTGTTATACAGTATGTTTAATAGCTATATAGTCCTAGGATCCCTGACAGTGTCATACACTATGTTTTATAGATATATAGTCCTAGGAGCCCTGACAGTGTCATACACTATGTTTTATACTGTAGATATATAGTCCTAGGAGTCCTGACAGTGTCATACACTATGTATTATAGATATATAGTCCTAGGAGTCCTGACAGTGTCATACACTATGTTTAATAAATATATAGTACTAGGAGTCTTGACAGTGTTATACAGTATGTTTTATAGCTATATAGTCCTAGGATCCCTGACAGTGTCATACACTATGTTTTATAGATATATAGTCCTAGGAGCCCTGACAGTGTCATACACTATGTATTATACTGTAGATATATAGTCCTAGGAGTCCTGACAGTGTCATACACTATGTATTATAGATATATAGTCCTAGGAGTCCTGACAGTGTCATACACTATGTATTATAGATATATAGTCCTAGGAGTCCTGACAGTGTCATACACTATGTTTAATAAATATATAGTCCTAGGAGTCTTGACAGTGTCATACAGTATGTTTAATAGCTATATAGTCCTAGGAGTCCTGACAGTGTCATACACTATGTATTATAGATATATAGTCCTAGGAGCCCTGACAGTGTCATACACTATGTATTATAGATATATAGTCCTAGGAGCCCTGACAGTGTCATACACTATGTATTATAGATATATAGTCCTAGGAGTCCTGACAGTGTCATACACTATGTTTTATAGATATATAGTCCTAGGAGCCCTGACAGTGTCATACACTATGTATTATAGATATATAGTCCTAGGAGCCCTGACAGTGTCATACACTATGTATTATAGATATATAGTCCTAGGAGCCCTGACAGTGTCATACACTATGTATTATAGATATATAGTCCTAGGAGCCCTGACAGTGTCATACACTATGTATTATAGATATATAGTCCTAGGAGTCCTGACAGTGTCATACACTATGTTTTATAGATATATAGTCCTAAGAGTCCTGACAGTGTCATACACTATGTATTATAGATATATAGTCCTAGGAGTCCTGACAGTGTCATACACTATGTTTAATAGATATATAGTACTAGGAGTCCTGACGGTGTTTTAATAGATATATAGTCCTAGGAGCCCTGACAGTGTCATACACTATGTATTATACTGTAGATATATAGTCCTAGGAGTCCTGACAGTGTCATACACTATGTATTATAGATATATAGTCCTAGGAGTCCTGACAGTGTCATACACTATGTTTTATAGATATATAGTCCTAGGAGTCTTGACAGTGTCATACAGTATGTTTAATAGCTATATAGTCCTAGGATCCCTGACAGTGTCATACACTATGTTTTATAGATATATAGTCCTAGGAGCCCTGACAGTGTCATACACTCTGTATTATACTGTAGATATATAGTCCTAGGAGTCCTGACAGTGTCATACACTATGTATTATAGATATATAGTCCTAGGAGTCCTGACAGTGTCATACACTATGTATTATAGATATATAGTCCTAGGAGTCCTGACAGTGTCATACACTATGTTTAATAAATATATAGTCCTAGGAGTCTTGACAGTGTCATACAGTATGTTTAATAGCTATATAGTCCTAGGATCCCTGACAGTGTCATACACTATGTTTTATAGATATATAGTCCTAGGAGCCCTGACAGTGTCATACACTCTGTATTATACGTGATATATAGTCCTAGGAGCCCTGACAGTGTCATACACTATGTATTATAGATATATAGTCCTAGGAGCCCTGACAGTGTCATACACTATGTTTAATAGATATATAGTACTAGGGTCTTGACGGTGTTATACAGTATGTTTTATAGCTATATAGTCCTAGGAGCCCTGACAGTGTCATACACTATGTATTATAGATATATAGTCCTAGGAGTCCTGACAGTGTCATACACTATGTATTATAGATATATAGTCCTAGGAGCCCTGACAGTGTCATACACTATGTATTATAGATATATAGTGGAGTCCTGACAGTGTCATACACTATGTTTTATAGCTATATAGTCCTAGGAGCCCTGACAGTGTCATACACTATGTATTATAGATATATAGTCCTAGGAGCCCTGACAGTGTCATACACTATGTTTTATACTGTAGATATATAGTCCTAGGAGTCCTGACAGTGTCATACACTATGTATTATAGATATATAGTCCTAGGAGTCCTGACAGTGTCATACACTATGTTTAATAAATATATAGTCCTAGGAGTCTTGACAGTGTTATACAGTATGTTCAATAGCTATATAGTCCTAGGATCCCTGACAGTGTCATACACTATGTATTATAGATATATAGTCCTAGGAGCCCTGACAGTGTCATACACTATGTATTATAGATATATAGTCCTAGGAGCCCTGACAGTGTCATACACTATGTATTATAGATATATAGTCCTAGGAGCCCTGACAGTGTCATACACTATGTATTATAGATATATAGTCCTAGGAGCCCTGACAGTGTCATACACTATGTATTATAGATATATAGTCCTAGGAGCCCTGACAGTGTCATACACTATGTATTATAGATATATAGTCCTAGGAGTCCTGACAGTGTCATACACTATGTTTTATAGATATATAGTCCTAGGAGTCCTGACAGTGTCATACACTATGTATTATAGATATATAGTCCTAGGAGCCCTGACAGTGTCATACACTATGTATTATAGATATATAGTCCTAGGAGCCCTGACAGTGTCATACACTATGTATTATAGATATATAGTCCTAGGAGCCCTGACAGTGTCATACACTATGTATTATAGATATATAGTCCTAGGAGTCCTGACAGTGTCATACACTATGTATTATAGATATATAGTCCAAGGAGTCCTGACAGTGTCATACACTATGTATTATAGATATATAGTCCTAGGAGTCCTGACAGTGTCATACACTATGTTTAATAGATATATAGTCCTAGGAGCCCTGACAGTGTCATACACTATGTTTTATAGCTATATAGTCCTAGGAGCCCTGACAGTGTCATACACTATGTTTTATACTGTAGATATATAGTCCTAGGAGTCCTGACAGTGTCATACACTATGTATTATAGATATATAGTCCTAGGAGTCCTGACAGTGTCATACACTATGTTTAATAAATATATAGTCCTAGGAGTCTTGACAGTGTTATACACTATGTTTAATAGCTATATAGTCCTAGGATCCCTGACAGTGTCATACACTATGTTTTATAGATATATAGTCCTAGGAGCCCTGACAGTGTCATACACTATGTTTTATACTGTAGATATATAGTCCTAGGAGTCCTGACAGTGTCATACACTATGTATTATAGATATATAGTCCTAGGAGTCCTGACAGTGTCATACACTATGTATTATAGATATATAGTCCTAGGAGTCCTGACAGTGTCATACACTATGTTTAATAAATATATAGTACTAGGAGTCTTGACAGTGTTATACAGTATGTTTAATAGCTATATAGTCCTAGGATCCCTGACAGTGTCATACACTATGTTTTATAGATATATAGTCCTAGGAGCCCTGACAGTGTCATACACTATGTTTTATACTGTAGATATATAGTCCTAGGAGTCCTGACAGTGTCATACACTATGTATTATAGATATATAGTCCTAGGAGTCCTGACAGTGTCATACACTATGTTTTATAGATATATAGTCCTAGGAGTCTTGACGGTGTCATACAGTATGTTCAATAGCTATATAGTCCTAGGATCCCTGACAGTGTCATACACTATGTTTTATAGATATATAGTCCTAGGAGCCCTGACAGTGTCATACACTATGTATTATAGATATATAGTCCTAGGAGCCCTGACAGTGTCATACACTATGTATTATAGATATATAGTCCTAGGAGCCCTGACAGTGTCATACACTATGTATTATAGATATATAGTCCTAGGAGCCCTGACAGTGTCATACACTATGTATTATAGATATATAGTCCTAGGAGTCCTGACAGTGTCATACACTATGTTTTATAGATATATAGTCCAAAGAGTCCTGACAGTGTCATACACTATGTATTATAGATATATAGTCCTAGGAGCCCTGACAGTGTCATACACTATGTATTATAGATATATAGTCCTAGGAGCCCTGACAGTGTCATACACTATGTATTATAGATATATAGTCCTAGGAGCCCTGACAGTGTCATACACTATGTATTATAGATATATAGTCCTAGGAGTCCTGACAGTGTCATACACTATGTTTTATAGATATATAGTCCAAAGAGTCCTGACAGTGTCATACACTATGTATTATAGATATATAGTCCTAGGAGCCCTGACAGTGTCATACACTATGTTTAATAGATATATAGTCCTAGGAGCCTTGACAGTGTTATACACTATGTTTTATAGCTATATAGTCCTAGGAGCCCTGACAGTGTCATACACTATGTTTTATAGATATATAGTCCTAGGAGCCCTGACAGTGTCATACACTATGTTTTATACGTAGTATATAGTCCTAGGAGTCCTGACAGTGTCATACACTATGTATTATAGATATATAGTCCTAGGAGTCCTGACAGTGTCATACACTATGTTTTATAAATATATAGTCCTAGGAGTCTTGACAGTGTTATACAGTATGTTTAATAGCTATATAGTCCTAGGATCCCTGACAGTGTCATACACTATGTATTATAGATATATAGTCCTAGGAGCCCTGACAGTGTCATACACTATGTATTATACTGTTATATAGTCCTAGGAGTCCTGACAGTGTCATACACTATGTATTATAGTATATAGTCCTAGGAGTCCTGACAGTGTCATACACTATGTATTATAGATATATAGTCCTAGGAGTCCTGACAGTGTCATACACTATGTTTAATAAATATATAGTCCTAGGAGTCTTGACAGTGTTATACAGTATGTTTAATAGCTATATAGTCCTAGGAGTCCTGACAGTGTCATACACTATGTATTATAGATATATAGTCCTAGGAGCCCTGACAGTGTCATACACTATGTATTATAGATATTAGTCTGGTGGTGTCATACACTATGATATAGATATATAGTCCTAGGAGTCCTGACAGTGTCATACACTATGTTTTATAGATATATAGTCCTAGGAGTCCTGACAGTGTCATACACTATGTATTATAGATATATAGTCCTAGGAGCCCTGACAGTGTCATACACTATGTTTTATAGATATATAGTCCTAGGAGCCCTGACAGTGTCATACACTATGTATTATAGATATATAGTCCTAGGAGCCCTGACAGTGTCATACACTATGTATTATAGATATATAGTCCTAGGAGTCCTGACAGTGTCATACACTATGTTTTATAGATATATAGTCCTAGGCGTCCTGACAGTGTCATACACTATGTATTATAGATATATAGTCCTAGGAGTCCTGACAGTGTCATACACTATGTTTAATAGATATATAGTCCTAGGAGCCCTGACAGTGTCATACAGTATATTTAATAGCTATATAGTCCTAGGATCCCTGACAGTGTCATACACTATGTTTTATACTGTAGATATATAGTCCTAGGAGTCCTGACAGTGTCATACACTATGTATTATAGATATATAGTCCTAGGAGTCCTGACAGTGTCATACACTATGTTTAATAAATATATAGTACTAGGAGTCTTGACAGTGTTATACAGTATGTTTAATAGCTATATAGTCCTAGGATCCCTGACAGTGTCATACACTATGTTTTATAGATATATAGTCCTAGGAGCCCTGACAGTGTCATACACTCTGTTTTATACTGTAGATATATAGTCCTAGGAGCCCTGACAGTGTCATACACTATGTATTATAGATATATAGTCCTAGGAGTCCTGACAGTGTCATACACTATGTATTATAGATATATAGTCCTAGGAGTCCTGACAGTGTCATACACTATGTTTAATAAATATATAGTCCTAGGAGTCTTGACAGTGTTATACAGTATGTTTAATAGCTATATAGTCCTAGGAGCCCTGACAGTGTCATACACTATGTTTTATAGATATATAGTCCTAGGAGCCCTGACAGTGTCATACACTCTGTTTTATACTGTAGATATATAGTCCTAGGAGTCCTGACAGTGTCATGCACTATGTATTATAGATATATAGTCCTAGGAGTCCTGACAGTGTCATACACTATGTTTAATAAATATATAGTACTAGGAGTCTTGACGGTGTTATACAGTATGTTCAATAGCTATATAGTCCTAGGATCCCTGACAGTGTCATACACTATGTTTTATAGATATATAGTCCTAGGAGCCCTGACAGTGTCATACACTATGTATTATAGATATATAGTCCTAGGAGCCCTGACAGTGTCATACACTATGTATTATAGATATATAGTCCTAGGAGCCCTGACAGTGTCATACACTATGTATTATAGATATATAGTCCTAGGAGCCCTGACAGTGTCATACACTATGTATTATAGATATATAGTCCTAGGAGTCCTGACAGTGTCATACACTATGTTTTATAGATATATAGTCCAAAGAGTCCTGACAGTGTCATACACTATGTATTATAGATATATAGTCCTAGGAGCCCTGACAGTGTCATACACTATGTATTATAGATATATAGTCCTAGGAGCCCTGACAGTGTCATACACTATGTATTATAGATATATAGTCCTAGGAGCCCTGACAGTGTCATACACTATGTATTATAGATATATAGTCCTAGGAGTCCTGACAGTGTCATACACTATGTTTTATAGATATATAGTCCAAAGAGTCCTGACAGTGTCATACACTATGTATTATAGATATATAGTCCTAGGAGTCCTGACAGTGTCATACACTATGTTTAATAAATATATAGTACTAGGAGTCTTGACGGTGTTATACAGTATGTTTAATAGCTATATAGTCCTAGGATCCCTGACAGTGTCATACACTATGTTTTATAGATATATAGTCCTAGGAGCCCTGACAGTGTCATACACTCTGTTTTATACTGTAGATATATAGTCCTAGGAGTCCTGACAGTGTCATACACTATGTATTATAGATATATAGTCCTAGGAGTCCTGACAGTGTCATACACTATGTTTAATAAATATATAGTACTAGGAGTCCTGACAGTGTTATACAGTATGTTTAATAGCTATATAGTCCTAGGATCCCTGACAGTGTCATACACTATGTTTTATAGATATATAGTCCTAGGAGCCCTGACAGTGTCATACACTCTGTTTTATACTGTAGATATATAGTCCTAGGAGTCCTGACAGTGTCATACACTATGTATTATAGATATATAGTCCTAGGAGTCCTGACAGTGTCATACACTATGTATTATAGATATATAGTCCTAGGAGTCCTGACAGTGTCATACACTATGTTTAATAAATATATAGTCCTAGGAGTCTTGACAGTGTTATACAGTATGTTTAATAGCTATATAGTCCTAGGAGTCCTGACAGTGTCATACACTATGTATTATAGATATATAGTCCTAGGGGCCCTGACAGTGTCATACACTATGTATTATAGATATATAGTCCTAGGAGCCCTGACAGTGTCATACACTATGTATTATAGATATATAGTCCTAGGAGTCCTGACAGTGTCATACACTATGTTTTATAGATATATAGTCCAAAGAGTCCTGACAGTGTCATACACTATGTATTATAGATATATAGTCCTAGGAGTCCTGACAGTGTCATACACTATGTTTAATAAATATATAGTACTAGGAGTCTTGACGGTGTTATACAGTATATTTAATAGCTATATAGTCCTAGGATCCCTGACAGTGTCATACACTATGTTTTATACTGTAGATATATAGTCCTAGGAGTCCTGACAGTGTCATACACTATGTATTATAGCTATATAGTCCTAGGAGTCCTGACAGTGTCATACACTATGTTTAATAAATATATAGTACTAGGAGTCTTGACAGTGTTATACAGTATGTTTAATAGCTATATAGTCCTAGGATCCCTGACAGTGTCATACACTATGTTTTATAGATATATAGTCCTAGGAGCCCTGACAGTGTCATACACTCTGTTTTATACTGTAGATATATAGTCCTAGGAGTCCTGACAGTGTCATACACTATGTATTATAGATATATAGTCCTAGGAGTCCTGACAGTGTCATACACTATGTATTATAGATATATAGTCCTAGGAGTCCTGACAGTGTCATACACTATGTTTAATAAATATATAGTACTAGGAGTATTGACAGTGTTATACAGTATGTTTAATAGCTATATAGTCCTAGGATCCCTGACAGTGTCATACACTATGTTTTATAGATATATAGTCCTAGGAGCCCTGACAGTGTCATACACTCTGTTTTATACTGTAGATATATAGTCCTAGGAGTCCTGACAGTGTCATGCACTATGTATTATAGATATATAGTCCTAGGAGTCCTGACAGTGTCATACACTATGTTTAATAAATATATAGTCCTAGGAGTCTTGACAGTGTTATACAGTATGTTCAATAGCTATATAGTCCTAGGATCCCTGACAGTGTCATACACTATGTTTTATAGATATATAGTCCTAGGAGCCCTGACAGTGTCATACACTATGTATTATAGATATATAGTCCTAGGAGCCCTGACAGTGTCATACACTATGTATTATAGATATATAGTCCTAGGAGCCCTGACAGTGTCATACACTATGTATTATAGATATATAGTCCTAAGAGCCCTGACAGTGTCATACACTATGTATTATAGATATATAGTCCTAGGAGTCCTGACAGTGTCATACACTATGTTTTATAGATATATAGTCCTAGGAGTCCTGACAGTGTCATACACTATGTATTATAGATATATAGTCCTAGGAGCCCTGACAGTGTCATACACTATGTATTATAGATATATAGTCCTAGGAGCCCTGACAGTGTCATACACTATGTATTATAGATATATAGTCCTAGGAGCCCTGACAGTGTCATACACTATGTATAATAGATATATAGTCCTAGGAGTCCTGACAGTGTCATACACTATGTTTTATAGATATATAGTCCTAGGATCCCTGACAGTGTCATACACTATGTTTTATAGATATATAGTCCTAGGAGCCCTGACAGTGTCATACACTATGTATTATACGATATATAGTCCTAGGAGTCCTGACAGTGTCATACACTATGTATTATAGATATATAGTCCTAGGAGCCCTGACAGTGTCATACACTATGTATTATAGATATATAGTCCTAGGAGCCCTGACAGTGTCATACACTATGTTTTATAAATATATAGTCCTAGGAGTCCTGACAGTGTCATACACTATGTATTATAGATATATAGTCCTAGGAGCCCTGACAGTGTCATACACTATGTATTATAGATATATAGTCCTAGGAGTCCTGACAGTGTCATACACTATGTATTATAGATATATAGTCCTAGGAGTCCTGACAGTGTCATACACTATGTTTAATAGATATATAGTCCTAGGAGCCCTGACAGTGTCATACACTATGTTTTATAGATATATAGTCCTAGGAGCCCTGACAGTGTCATACACTATGTTTTATACTGTAGATATATAGTCCTAGGAGTCCTGACAGTGTCATACACTATGTATTATAGATATATAGTCCTAGGAGTCCTGACAGTGTCATACACTATGTTTAATAAATATATAGTACTAGGAGTCTTGACAGTGTTATACAGTATGTTTAATAGCTATATAGTCCTAGGATCCCTGACAGTGTCATACACTATGTTTTATAGATATATAGTCCTAGGAGCCCTGACAGTGTCATACACTATGTATTATACTGTAGATATATAGTCCTAGGAGTCCTGACAGTGTCATACACTATGTATTATAGATATATAGTCCTAGGAGTCCTGACAGTGTCATACACTATGTATTATAGATATATAGTCCTAGGAGTCCTGACAGTGTCATACACTATGTTTAATAGATATATAGTCCTAGGAGTCTTGACAGTGTCATACAGTATGTTTAATAGCTATATAGTCCTAGGATCCCTGACAGTGTCATACACTATGTTTTATAGATATATAGTCCTAGGAGCCCTGACAGTGTCATACACTCTGTTTTATACTGTAGATATATAGTCCTAGGAGTCCTGACAGTGTCATACACTATGTATTATAGATATATAGTCCTAGGAGTCCTGACAGTGTCATACACTATGTTTTTTTATTTTTTTGTTGGGGTTTGCGGTGTTTCGTATGTTCATAGCTATATAGTCCTAGGAGCCCTGACAGTGTCATACACTATGTTTTATAGATATATAGTCCTAGGAGCCCTGACAGTGTCATACACTATGTATTATAGATATATAGTCCTAGGAGCCCTGACAGTGTCATACACTATGTATTATAGATATATAGTCCTAGGAGCCCTGACAGTGTCATACACTATGTATTATAGATATATAGTCCTAGGAGCCCTGACAGTGTCATACACTATGTATTATAGATATATAGTCCTAGGAGTCCTGACAGTGTCATACACTATGTTTTATAGATATATAGTCCAAAGAGTCCTGACAGTGTCATACACTATGTATTATAGATATATAGTCCTAGGAGCCCTGACAGTGTCATACACTATGTATTATAGATATATAGTCCTAGGAGCCCTGACAGTGTCATACACTATGTATTATAGATATATAGTCCTAGGAGCCCTGACAGTGTCATACACTATGTATTATAGATATATAGTCCTAGGAGTCCTGACAGTGTCATACACTATGTTTTATAGATATATAGTCCAAAGAGTCCTGACAGTGTCATACACTATGTATTATAGATATATAGTCCTAGGAGTCCTGACAGTGTCATACACTATGTTTAATAAATATATAGTACTAGGAGTCTTGACGGTGTTATACAGTATGTTTAATAGCTATATAGTCCTAGGATCCCTGACAGTGTCATACACTATGTTTTATAGATATATAGTCCTAGGAGCCCTGACAGTGTCATACACTCTGTTTTATACTGTAGATATATAGTCCTAGGAGTCCTGACAGTGTCATACACTATGTATTATAGATATATAGTCCTAGGAGTCCTGACAGTGTCATACACTATGTTTAATAAATATATAGTACTAGGAGTCTTGACAGTGTTATACAGTATGTTTAATAGCTATATAGTCCTAGGATCCCTGACAGTGTCATACACTATGTTTTATAGATATATAGTCCTAGGAGCCCTGACAGTGTCATACACTCTGTTTTATACTGTAGATATATAGTCCTAGGAGTCCTGACAGTGTCATACACTATGTATTATAGATATATAGTCCTAGGAGTCCTGACAGTGTCATACACTATGTATTATAGATATATAGTCCTAGGAGTCCTGACAGTGTCATACACTATGTTTAATAAATATATAGTCCTAGGAGTCTTGACAGTGTTATACAGTATGTTTAATAGCTATATAGTCCTAGGATCCCTGACAGTGTCATACACTATGTTTTATAGATATATAGTCCTAGGAGCCCTGACAGTGTCATACACTATGTATTATAGATATATAGTCCTAGGAGTCCTGACAGTGTCATACACTATGTATTATAGATATATAGTCCTAGGAGTCCTGACAGTGTCATACACTATGTTTTATAGATATATAGTCCTAGGAGTCCTGACAGTGTCATACACTATGTATTATAGATATATAGTCCTAGGAGTCCTGACAGTGTCATACACTATGTTTTATAGATATATAGTCCTAGGAGTCCTGACAGTGTCATACACTATGTTTTATAGATATATAGTCCTAGGAGCCCTGACAGTGTCATACACTATGTTTTATATTGATATATAGTCCTAGGAGTCCTGACAGTGTCATACACTATGTATTATAGATATATAGTCCTAGGAGTCCTGACAGTGTCATACACTATGTTTTATAGATATATAGTCCTAGGAGTCCTGACAGTGTCATACACTATGTTTTATAGCTATATAGTCCTAGGATCCCTGACAGTGTCATACACTATGTTTTATAGATATATAGTCCTAGGAGCCCTGACAGTGTCATACACTCTGTTTTATACTGTAGATATATAGTCCTAGGAGTCCTGACAGTGTCATACACTATGTATTATAGATATATAGTCCTAGGAGCCCTGACAGTGTCATACACTATGTATTATAGATATATAGTCCTAGGAGTCCTGACAGTGTCATACACTATGTTTAATAGATATATAGTCTAGGGTCTGCGTGTCTCAGTATGTTTATAGCTATATAGTCCTAGGATCCCTGACAGTGTCATACACTATGTTTTATAGATATATAGTCCTAGGAGCCCTGACAGTGTCATACACTATGTATTATACTGGATATATAGTCCTAGGAGCCCTGACAGTGTCATGCACTATGTATTATAGATATATAGTCCTAGGAGTCCTGACAGTGTCATACACTATGTTTTATAGATATATAGTCCTAGGAGTCCTGACGGTGTCATACAGTATGTTCAATAGCATATAGTCCTAGGATCCCTGACAGTGTCATACACTATGTTTTATAGATATATAGTCCTAGGAGCCCTGACAGTGTCATACACTATGTATTATAGATATATAGTCCTAGGAGCCCTGACAGTGTCATACACTATGTATTATAGATATATAGTCCTAGGAGCCCTGACAGTGTCATACACTATGTTTTATAGATATATAGTCCTAGGAGCCCTGACAGTGTCATACACTATGTATTATAGATATATAGTCCTAGGAGCCCTGACAGTGTCATACACTATGTATAATAGATATATAGTCCTAGGAGCCCTGACAGTGTCATACACTATGTATTATAGATATATAGTCCTAGGAGCCCTGACAGTGTCATACACTATGTTTTATACTGTAGTATATAGTCCTAGGAGTCCTGACAGTGTCATACACTATGTATTATAGATATATAGTCCTAGGAGTCCTGACAGTGTCATACACTATGTTTAATAAATATATAGTACTAGGAGTCTTGACAGTGTTATACAGTATGTTTAATAGCTATATAGTCCTAGGATCCCTGACAGTGTCATACACTATGTTTTATAGATATATAGTCCTAGGAGCCCTGACAGTGTCATACACTCTGTTTTATACTGTAGATATATAGTCCTAGGAGTCCTGACAGTGTCATACACTATGTATTATAGATATATAGTCCTAGGAGTCCTGACAGTGTCATACACTATGTATTATAGATATATAGTCCTAGGAGTCCTGACAGTGTCATACACTATGTTTAATAAATATATAGTACTAGGAGTCTTGACAGTGTTATACAGTATGTTTAATAGCTATATAGTCCTAGGATCCCTGACAGTGTCATACACTATGTTTTATAGATATATAGTCCTAGGAGCCCTGACAGTGTCATACACTCTGTTTTATACTGTAGATATATAGTCCTAGGAGTCCTGACAGTGTCATACACTATGTATTATAGATATATAGTCCTAGGAGTCCTGACAGTGTCATACACTATGTTTAATAAATATATAGTACTAGGAGTCTTGACGGTGTTATACAGTATGTTCAATAGCTATATAGTCCTAGGATCCCTGACAGTGTCATACACTATGTTTTATAGATATATAGTCCTAGGAGCCCTGACAGTGTCATACACTATGTATTATAGATATATAGTCCTAGGAGCCCTGACAGTGTCATACACTATGTATTATAGATATATAGTCCTAGGAGCCCTGACAGTGTCATACACTATGTATTATAGATATATAGTCCTAGGAGCCCTGACAGTGTCATACACTATGTATTATAGATATATAGTCCTAGGAGTCCTGACAGTGTCATACACTATGTTTTATAGATATATAGTCCAAGGAGTCCTGACAGTGTCATACACTATGTATTATAGATATATAGTCCTAGGAGTCCTGACAGTGTCATACACTATGTTTAATAAATATATAGTACTAGGAGTCTTGACAGTGTCATACAGTATCTTTAATAGCTATATAGTCCTAGGATCCCTGACAGTGTCATACACTATGTTTTATAGATATATAGTCCTAGGAGCCCTGACAGTGTCATACACTCTGTTTTATACTGTAGATATATAGTCCTAGGAGTCCTGACAGTGTCATACACTATGTATTATAGATATATAGTCCTAGGAGTCCTGACAGTGTCATACACTATGTTTAATAAATATATAGTACTAGGAGTCTTGACGGTGTTATACAGTATGTTCAATAGCTATATAGTCCTAGGATCCCTGACAGTGTCATACACTATGTTTTATAGATATATAGTCCTAGGAGCCCTGACAGTGTCATACACTCTGTTTTATACTGTAGATATATAGTCCTAGGAGTCCTGACAGTGTCATACACTATGTTTTATAGATATATAGTCCAAAGAGTCCTGACAGTGTCATACACTATGTATTATAGATATATAGTCCTAGGAGCCCTGACAGTGTCATACACTATGTATTATAGATATATAGTCCTAGGGGCCCTGACAGTGTCATACACTATGTATTATAGATATATAGTCCTAGGAGCCCTGACAGTGTCATACACTATGTATTATAGATATATAGTCCTAGGAGTCCTGACAGTGTCATACACTATGTTTTATAGATATATAGTCCAAAGAGTCCTGACAGTGTCATACACTATGTATTATAGATATATAGTCCTAGGAGTCCTGACAGTGTCATACACTATGTTTAATAAATATATAGTACTAGGAGTCTTGACGGTGTTATACAGTATGTTTAATAGCTATATAGTCCTAGGATCCCTGACAGTGTCATACACTATGTTTTATAGATATATAGTCCTAGGAGCCCTGACAGTGTCATACACTCTGTTTTATACTGTAGATATATAGTCCTAGGAGTCCTGACAGTGTCATACACTATGTATTATAGATATATAGTCCTAGGAGTCCTGACAGTGTCATACACTATGTATTATAGATATATAGTCCTAGGAGTCCTGACAGTGTCATACACTATGTTTAATAAATATATAGTACTAGGAGTATTGACAGTGTTATACAGTATGTTTAATAGCTATATAGTCCTAGGATCCCTGACAGTGTCATACACTATGTTTTATAGATATATAGTCCTAGGAGCCCTGACAGTGTCATACACTCTGTTTTATACTGTAGATATATAGTCCTAGGAGTCCTGACAGTGTCATGCACTATGTATTATAGATATATAGTCCTAGGAGTCCTGACAGTGTCATACACTATGTTTAATAAATATATAGTACTAGGAGTCTTGACGGTGTTATACAGTATGTTTAATAGCTATATAGTCCTAGGATCCCTGACAGTGTCATACACTATGTTTTATAGATATATAGTCCTAGGAGCCCTGACAGTGTCATACACTATGTATTATAGATATATAGTCCTAGGAGCCCTGACAGTGTCATACACTATGTATTATAGATATATAGTCCTAGGAGCCCTGACAGTGTCATACACTATGTATTATAGATATATAGTCCTAGGAGCCCTGACAGTGTCATACACTATGTATTATAGATATATAGTCCTAGGGGCCCGCGGTCTACACTTGTTTATAGTTATAGTCCTGGGTCCTGACAGTGTCATACACTATGTTTTATAGATATATAGTCCTGAGGCAGTGTCATACACTATGTATTATAGATATATAGTCCTAGGAGCCCTGACAGTGTCATACACTATGATTATAGATATATAGTCCTAGGAGCCCTGACAGTGTCATACACTATGTATTATAGATATATAGTCCTAGGAGCCCTGACAGTGTCATACACTATGTATTATAGATATATAGTCCTAGGAGCCCTGACAGTGTCATACACTATGTATTATAGATATATAGTCCTAGGAGCCCTGACAGTGTCATACACTATGTATTATAGATATATAGTCCTAGGAGTCCTGACAGTGTCATACACTATGTATTATAGATATATAGTCCTAGGAGCCCTGACGTCGTTATAGATATATAGTCCTAGGAGCCCTGACAGTGTCATACACTATGTATTATAGATATATAGTCCTAGGAGTCCTGACAGTGTCATACACTATGTTTAATAAATATATAGTACTAGGAGTCTTGACGGTGTTATACAGTATGTTTAATAGCTATATAGTCCTAGGATCCCTGACAGTGTCATACACTATGTTTTATAGATATATAGTCCTAGGAGCCCTGACAGTGTCATACACTCTGTTTTATACTGTAGATATATAGTCCTAGGAGTCCTGACAGTGTCATACACTATGTATTATAGATATATAGTCCTAGGAGTCCTGACAGTGTCATACACTATGTTTAATAAATATATAGTACTAGGAGTCTTGACAGTGTTATACAGTATGTTTAATAGCTATATAGTCCTAGGATCCCTGACAGTGTCATACACTATGTTTTATAGATATATAGTCCTAGGAGCCCTGACAGTGTCATACACTCTGTTTTATACTGTAGATATATAGTCCTAGGAGTCCTGACAGTGTCATACACTATGTATTATAGATATATAGTCCTAGGAGTCCTGACAGTGTCATACACTATGTATTATAGATATATAGTCCTAGGATCCCTGACAGTGTCATACACTATGTTTTATAGATATATAGTCCTAGGAGCCCTGACAGTGTCATACACTCTGTTTTATACTGTAGATATATAGTCCTAGGACTCCTGACAGTGTCATACACTATGTATTATAGATATATAGTCCTAGGAGTCCTGACAGTGTCATACACTATGTTTAATAAATATATAGTACTAGGAGTCTTGACGGTGTTATACAGTATGTTCAATAGCTATATAGTCCTAGGATCCCTGACAGTGTCATACACTATGTTTTATAGATATATAGTCCTAGGAGCCCTGACAGTGTCATACACTATGTATTATAGATATATAGTCCTAGGAGCCCTGACAGTGTCATACACTATGTATTATAGATATATAGTCCTAGGAGCCCTGACAGTGTCATACACTATGTATTATAGATATATAGTCCTAGGAGCCCTGACAGTGTCATACACTATGTATTATAGATATATAGTCCTAGGAGTCCTGACAGTGTCATACACTATGTTTAATAAATATATAGTACTAGGAGTCTTGACAGTGTCATACAGTATCTTTAATAGCTATATAGTCCTAGGATCCCTGACAGTGTCATACACTATGTTTTATAGATATATAGTCCTAGGAGCCCTGACAGTGTCATACACTCTGTTTTATACTGTAGATATATAGTCCTAGGAGTCCTGACAGTGTCATACACTATGTATTATAGATATATAGTCCTAGGAGTCCTGACAGTGTCATACACTATGTTTAATAAATATATAGTACTAGGAGTCTTGACGGTGTTATACAGTATGTTCAATAGCTATATAGTCCTAGGATCCCTGACAGTGTCATACACTATGTTTTATAGATATATAGTCCTAGGAGCCCTGACAGTGTCATACACTCTGTTTTATACTGTAGATATATAGTCCTAGGAGTCCTGACAGTGTCATACACTATGTTTTATAGATATATAGTCCAAAGAGTCCTGACAGTGTCATACACTATGTATTATAGATATATAGTCCTAGGAGCCCTGACAGTGTCATACACTATGTATTATAGATATATAGTCCTAGGGGCCCTGACAGTGTCATACACTATGTATTATAGATATATAGTCCTAGGAGCCCTGACAGTGTCATACACTATGTATTATAGATATATAGTCCTAGGAGTCCTGACAGTGTCATACACTATGTTTTATAGATATATAGTCCAAAGAGTCCTGACAGTGTCATACCCTATGTATTATAGATATATAGTCCTAGGAGTCCTGACAGTGTCATACACTATGTTTAATAAATATATAGTACTAGGAGTCTTGACGGTGTTATACAGTATGTTTAATAGCTATATAGTCCTAGGATCCCTGACAGTGTCATACACTATGTTTTATAGATATATAGTCCTAGGAGCCCTGACAGTGTCATACACTCTGTTTTATACTGTAGATATATAGTCCTAGGAGTCCTGACAGTGTCATACACTATGTATTATTGATATATAGTCCTAGGAGTCCTGACAGTGTCATACACTATGTTTAATAAATATATAGTACTAGGAGTCTTGACAGTGTTATACAGTATGTTTAATAGCTATATAGTCCTAGGATCCCTGACAGTGTCATACACTATGTTTTATAGATATATAGTCCTAGGAGCCCTGACAGTGTCATACACTCTGTTTTATACTGTAGATATATAGTCCTAGGAGTCCTGACAGTGTCATACACTATGTATTATAGATATATAGTCCTAGGAGTCCTGACAGTGTCATACACTATGTATTATAGATATATAGTCCTAGGAGTCCTGACAGTGTCATACACTATGTTTAATAAATATATAGTACTAGGAGTATTGACAGTGTTATACAGTATGTTTAATAGCTATATAGTCCTAGGATCCCTGACAGTGTCATACACTATGTTTTATAGATATATAGTCCTAGGAGCCCTGACAGTGTCATACACTCTGTTTTATGCTGTAGATATATAGTCCTAGGAGTCCTGACAGTGTCATGCACTATGTATTATAGATATATAGTCCTAGGAGTCCTGACAGTGTCATACACTATGTTTAATAAATATATAGTACTAGGAGTCTTGACGGTGTTATACAGTATGTTCAATAGCTATATAGTCCTAGGATCCCTGACAGTGTCATACACTATGTTTTATAGATATATAGTCCTAGGAGCCCTGACAGTGTCATACACTATGTATTATAGATATATAGTCCTAGGAGCCCTGACAGTGTCATACACTATGTATTATAGATATATAGTCCTAGGAGCCCTGACAGTGTCATACACTATGTATTATAGATATATAGTCCTAGGAGCCCTGACAGTGTCATACACTATGTATTATAGATATATAGTCCTAGGAGCCCTGACAGTGTCATACACTATGTATTATAGATATATAGTCCTAGGAGCCCTGTCAGTGTCATACACTATGTATTATAGATATATAGTCCTAGGAGTCCTGACAGTGTCATACACTATGTTTTATAGATATATAGTCCAAAGAGTCCTGACAGTGTCATACACTATGTATTATAGATATATAGTCCTAGGAGTCCTGACAGTGTCATACACTATGTTTTATAGATATATAGTCCTAGGAGTCCTGACAGTGTCATACACTATGTATTATAGATATATAGTCCTAGGAGTCCTGACAGTGTCATACACTATGTTTAATAATATATAGTACTGGAGTCTTGCGGTGTTATACAGTATGTTTATAGCTATATAGTCCTAGGATCCCTGACAGTGTCATACACTATGTTTTATAGATATATAGTCCTAGGAGCCCTGACAGTGTCATACACTCTGTTTTATACTGGATATATAGTCCTAGGAGTCCTGACAGTGTCATACACTATGTATTATAGATATATAGTCCTAGGAGTCCTGACAGTGTCATACACTATGTATTATAGATATATAGTCCTAGGAGTCCTGACAGTGTCATACACTATGTTTAATAGATATATAGTACTAGGAGTCTTGACAGTGTTATACAGTATGTTTAATAGCTATATAGTCCTAGGAGCCCTGACAGTGTCATACACTATGTTTTATAGATATATAGTCCTAGGAGCCCTGACAGTGTCATACACTATGTATTATAGATATATAGTCCTAGGAGCCCTGACAGTGTCATACACTATGTATTATAGATATATAGTCCTAGGAGCCCTGACAGTGTCATACACTATGTATTATAGATATATAGTCCTAGGAGCCCTGACAGTGTCATACACTATGTATTATAGATATATAGTCCTAGGAGCCCTGACAGTGTCATACACTATGTATTATAGATATATAGTCCTAGGAGCCCTGACAGTGTCATGCACTATGTATTATAGATATATATAGTCCTAGGAGCCCTGACAGTGTCATACACTATGTTTTATAGATATATAGTCCTAGGAGCCCTGACAGTGTCATACACTATGTATTATAGATATATAGTCCTAGGAGTCCTGACAGTGTCATACACTATGTTTTATAGATATATAGTCCAAAGAGTCCTGACAGTGTCATACACTATGTATTATAGATATATAGTCCTAGGAGGCCCTGACAGTGTCATACACTATGTATTATAGATATATAGTCCTAGGAGCCCTGACAGTGTCATACACTATGTATTATAGATATATAGTCCTAGGGGGCCTGACAGTGTCATACACTATGTATTATAGATATATAGTCCTAGGAGTCCTGACAGTGTCATACACTATGTTTTATAGATATATAGTCCAAAGAGTCCTGACAGTGTCATACACTATGTATTATAGATATATAGTCCTAGGAGTCCTGACAGTGTCATACACTATGTTTAATAAATATATAGTACTAGGAGTCTTGACGGTGTTATACAGTATGTTTAATAGCTATATAGTCCTAGGATCCCTGACAGTGTCATACACTATGTTTTATAGATATATAGTCCTAGGAGCCCTGACAGTGTCATACACTCTGTTTTATACTGTAGATATATAGTCCTAGGAGTCCTGACAGTGTCATACACTATGTATTATAGATATATAGTCCTAGGAGTCCTGACAGTGTCATACACTATGTTTAATAAATATATAGTACTAGGAGTATTGACAGTGTTATACAGTATGTTTAATAGCTATATAGTCC
Organism: Leptodactylus fallax; assembly: GCA_947044405.1. Classification (NCBI taxonomy): domain Eukaryota; kingdom Metazoa; phylum Chordata; class Amphibia; order Anura; family Leptodactylidae; genus Leptodactylus; species Leptodactylus fallax. The sequence goes on along the minus strand of CAMRHE010000727.1, from coordinate 91,065 downwards.
TAGGATCCCTGACAGTGTCATACACTATGTTTTATAGATATATAGTCCTAGGAGCCCTGACAGTGTCATACACTCTGTTTTATACTGTAGATATATAGTCCTAGGAGTCCTGACAGTGTCATACACTATGTTTTATAGATATATAGTCCTAGGAGTCCTGACAGTGTCATACACTATGTTTAATAAATATATAGTACTAGGAGTCTTGACGGTGTTATACAGTATGTTCAATAGCTATATAGTCCTAGGATCCCTGACAGTGTCATACACTATGTTTTATAGATATATAGTCCTAGGAGCCCTGACAGTGTCATACACTATGTATTATAGATATATAGTCCTAGGAGCCCTGACAGTGTCATACACTATGTATTATAGATATATAGTGCTAGGAGCCCTGACAGAGTCATACACTATGTATTATAGATATATAGTCCTAGGAGCCCTGACAGTGTCATACACTATGTATTATAGATATATAGTCCTAGGAGCCCTGACAGTGTCATACACTATGTATTATAGATATATAGTCCTAGGAGCCCTGACAGTGTCATGCACTATGTATTATAGATATATATAGTCCTAGGAGCCCTGACAGTGTCATACACTATGTTTTATAGATATATAGTCCTAGGAGCCCTGACAGTGTCATACACTATGTATTATAGATATATAGTCCTAGGAGTCCTGACAGTGTCATACACTATGTATTATAGATATATAGTCCTAGGAATCCTGACAGTGTCATACACTATGTATTATAGATATATAGTCCTAGGAGCCCTGACAGTGTCATACACTATGTATTATAGATATATAGTCCTAGGAGTCCTGACAGTGTCATACACGATGTGTTATAGATATATAGTCCTAGGAGTCCTGACAGTGTCATACACTATGTATTATATATATATATATATATATAGTCCTAGGAGCCCTGACAGTGTCATACACTATGTATTATAGATATATAGTCCTAGGAGCCCTGACAGTGTCATACACTATGTATTATAGATATATAGTGCTAGGAGCCCTGACAGTGTCATACACTATGTATTATAGATATATAGTCCTAGGAGCCCTGACAGTGTCATACACTATGTATTATAGATATATAGTTCTAGGAGTCCTGACAGTGTCATACACTATGTTTTAAGCCAATTTAAGGTGTGGATTGTACCAAACTTTTTTAACCTGAAATGAATCTGGTACCTGAGCCACCTTTACCCGATGCAAATTTTGAGAGGTTTGCCCATCTCTAATTATTTCTGAGCAGATGTTTACAAATTACAGGACCTAGAAATCTGAGCGACTAACTCCTTGCATTGTGCACAGTAATTTAAGTCCTCTGTCTTTATACCTGAGGAAATATATATTATTGTGATCCAGGAGCATCACTTCACAGTGCTCACCCAGCTTTTCTGGTATCCTGAAAGGGAAATCTGCTATGAAACAATATATGAGCAGACTGGGTATCATTGTATAACTAGTCACAGAATAATAGTGTGCCATTCAGGAGAGTAGGAAAGCTGGACACAATTCTATTTACATTGTACGATTTTTATTTGAAGCATGGGCATTGCTTTGATTATGACTTGTTCAGCGATTTCACCCATCTTTCCTAGTACCCTGAGGTAAACCAAGCTGTACTGATAGAAAAACCATGGATATTTCATTCAGTCAGAACTTTGGGAAAGATGGGTAACAACTCCTTTAGCAGTAATAGCAGCCATAGTGGTGGCCTTCTAGCTTTCCCAAAAATACATGCACTGAAGACAGAATAAGAGGATTTTTCGGATGAGGCATCAATGTCTTGTGTCTGCTGATGTTCCTCCCCAGAAAACAGCAGCCGTACAAGGAGTGGGCACATTGGGCTGGCCCCTGATCATCCTGAGGGCCACCATATGGCGAAGACAGAACTCTGCATTTCTCTCGGCTCACCCGTTTGGTTCCTGGCTATTTTTAAGTTGCGTCTGCAATCTGTTCCCTTTTTACTATTTTCTGGTAACAGCGTACTGTGCGGAACTGTAAAAGATCACATAAAGCAGAGATATGATCAGATTATATAAAATTCACAGATCAGAACCTCCAAAAATGAAAGATAAGAAAAGCACCATTAAAGTGCCCGGGCCAGGGGCACTGGTAAAGGCCTATGGGCCCTGCTGCAAATTATCGGCCCCCTACCCCCAACTTTATTCATGGCTGCTGTACATTTCTATAACTTTCTGCTGCATCATTGGGTCTCTTAAGTGATTTATTACAGTCAGAAACCCCTTTAGACACCCCACAAGTTAATTGTGTCCCAAAAAGTTAACTCAGAAAGTTAACTCTAGCCCTTATTCCTCCAACAAAGTAATTATGACCTCCCTGTTCCTCCTACAAGGTGACATTGCCCCATTTGTGGTCCAGGAAGGTAATAGTATCCCCATTGTGTCCACTAAAAGGTAATTTAGTTGTTTGCAGCTTTCCCCTTTGTTTGGTTTCCTCCACTGTCTAGTTCCCACAATACTTGGTACAGCCCTGGCCTATGACCGGCTGCTGGGTGGGGTCGGGGGAGACTTTTAGGCTCCAGGAAACTGTTGGGGCCTCAGTTAGTGTGTAGTTGTGAATAGGGCGTGTAAGCTCTGTCACAATGAGCCCTGCGGTTCCCTATATCACTCCTGAGGGAGAGATTGAGCCCAAGATTTACTGCAAGACAGCCCTGAGACAGGACTTCTAGCTGTCAAGTCTACAGAACAGCCTGCCTGCCAGGAAGTGTTATCTGGGACCCTCCTCAAAAGATAACCGGGCCCAGATAGGACTACCTTGATTACAACTCCCAGAACCAATTACTGGCTGTGGCTATGTTCCTGAGAGAGTGGTTGGACTGGAATACTAAGTCTGGGCATACAAAACAGTGGGGATACTACTACCTCCATCGGACAGCTACAAGGTTTACAGTTACAGTTGTCATTATAAGTTCAATCTGTTTCACTGCATTACTGCCTCTTGAGTGGTTCCTGCGATTACCATCAGGGCAGAGGTGTAGCTAGCGGGTGGTCATTTATATAAGGGTTATTAGGGGGTATTATGAATACAAGGGGGAGGTTATTTATATAAGGGGCCATTAGGGGGCATCATTTATATTAGGAGGCATTATGACGATGGGGGGTCATTTATATAAGGGTTATTAGGGGGTATTATGAACATAAGGGGGTGGTCATTGATATAAGGGGTCATTAGAGGTGCAGTATTTATGTCAGGGGGAATCGGGGGCATAATATGAGGGTCAATTAATTTAATTAAAGTTGCACTTGCACCTTATTAAGACTAAGGCCCCACGTACCGGGCTGCAGCAAAAAAAGCGCTGCAGGAAAAACCGCGGCGGTAACGTGTTTTTTCCCGCAGTGCTTTTCACAGAAGGTCTGCAGAGGTTTCCTCTGTGGACTTTCCGTTTTCAATACACCTATATGGAGACCGCTAGTGTTTCCGTAGGTATAATTGACATGCTGCAATTTCCAAAACGGCAACGGTTTTGGAAATCGCAGTGCGTCTACTGCACGTATTTTTCCGCAGTGTGTGGATAGGATTTGCTAGAATGTTGCGTTTTTTTTTCAGTGGGTTTTCGCCACATGGAGCCTCCATCCCTACTTTGCAGTATAATATGCACAGCGGATAATCTGCGATTTCCAAAACAGTCTGTGTTTTGGAAATCGCAGAATGTCAGTTATACCTACGGAAACGCCGGCGGTTTCCCTATAGATATAATTGAAGCAGAAAGTCTGTAGAGGAAACCTCTGCAAACTTTCTGTGCAAAGTGCTGCTGGAAGAACCGAGATGCGTCGCCGTCGCGGTTTTTCCCACAGGTCTTTTTTTGCTGCGGTACGCCACGTGGGGCCTTAGCCTTAAGGCGTTTTCCAGCTCATTTTTATTGATGATCTATCCTCAGAATAAATCATCAATAAGAGATAAGAGATTCCCCACTGATCAGCTGTATGAAGGGGCTATGGCGCCTGTTTATATCATACGCTGCCTGTATATAGTGACCCCCCACTGATCAGCTGTATGAGGGGGCCCCGGCGTCTGTTTATATCATACGCTGCCTGTATATAGTGACGCCCCCACTGATCAGCTGTATGAGGGGGGCTATGGCGTCTGTTTATATCATACGCTGCCTGTATATAGTGACCCCCCCACTGATGAGCTGTATGAGGGGCTATGGCGTCTGTTTATATCATACGCTGCCTGTATATAGTGACCCCCCCCCCACTGATCAGCTGTATGGGGGGCCCCGGCGCCTGTTTATATCATACGCTGCCTGTATATAGTGACGCCCCCACTGATCAGCTGTATGAGGGGGGCTATGGCGCCTGTCTATATAACACGCTGCCTGTATATAGTGACCGTGTGATGTCATTCCAGCCTTGTCACATAGACGTGGATAGGACGAGGCTGTAGTTACATGACATGGCCGCTATGAGATGACACTATGTAATCAGAGAAGGGGTCACAGCGCTTACACAGGTACCACGGTTCATTCAAACAGTTGTTCCTTGGGGGTCCCGGGTATTGGAACCCCAAAAAATTTTTTTTCCCTTTTTTTTTCCTTTTTAATTAGGAAACACCTGGGGCATTATTAATAAGGGGCAAATTATCTAAAGAGGACCTTTCACATCCTCATGTATATGCGGTTTTACATACCGCTAGAAAGCTGACAGCACGCTGAATTCAGCACACTGCCGGCTTTCCCGTTATATGCCCCGGGGCTGGAGATATCGGGGGTCTAAATTTCACCGTTCACTGTCAGAAGGGCGTTCCTGACTGTTTAATAATAATAATAATAATACATTTTATTTATATAGCGCTAACATATTCCGCAGCGCTGTACAATTTGTAGGGTTCAAATACTGACAAAAAAGATACATTACAAAGAAATAGTCAATTCACACACTGGGACTGAGGGCCCTGCTCGCAAGAGCTTACAATCTATGAGGAAGAGGAGGTGACACAAGAGCTTACAATCTATGAGGTAGAGGAGGTGACACAAGAGCTTACAATCTATGAGGTAGAGGGGGTGACACAAGAGCTTACAATCTATGAGGTAGAGGAGGTGACACAAGAGCTTACAATCTATGAGGTAGAGGAGGTGACACAAGAGCTTACAATCTATGAGGTAGAGGAGGTGACACAAGAGCTTACAATCTATGAGGTAGAGGTGACACAAGAAAATTAAAATTTAGGTGGTGAGGTGACACAAGAGCTTACAATCTATGAGGTAGAGGAGGTGACACAAGAGCTTACAATCTATGAGGTAGAGGAGGTGACACAAGAGCTTACAATCTATGAGGTAGAGGAGGTGACACAAGAGCTTACAATCTATGAGGTAGAGGGTGACACAAGAGCTTACAATCTATGAGGTAGAGGTGACACAAGAGCTTACAATCTATGAGGTAGAGGAGGTGACACAAGAGCTTACAATCTATGAGGTAGAGGGGGTAACACAAGAGCTTACAATCTATGAGGTAGAGGTGACACAAGAGCTTACAATTTATGAGGTAGAGGGGGTGACACAAGAGCTTACAATCTATGAGGTAGAGGAGGTGACACAAGAGCTTACAATCTATGAGGTAGAGGAGGTGACACAAGAGCTTACAATCTATGAGGTAGAGGGGGTGACACAAGAGCTTACAATCTATGAGGTAGAGGAGGTGACACAAGAGCTTACAATCTATGAGGTAGAGGAGGTGACACAAGAGCTTACAATCTATGAGGTAGAGGAGGTGACACAAGAGCTTACAATCTATGAGGTAGAGGAGGTGAGACAAGAGCTTACAATCTATGAGGTAGAGGAGGTGACACAAGAGCTTACAATCTATGAGGTAGAGGAGGTGACACAAGAGCTTACAATCTATGAGGTAGAGGAGGTGACACAAGAGCTTACAATCTATGAGGTAGAGGAGGTGACACAAGAGCTTACAATCTATGAGGTAGAGGGGGTGACACAAGAGCTTACAATCTATGAGGTAGAGGGGTGACACAAGAGCTTACAATCTATGAGGTAGAGGAGGTGACACAAGAGCTTACAATCTATGAGGTAGAGGAGGTGACACAAGAGCTTACAATCTATGAGGTTGAGGAGGTGACACAAGAGCTTACAATCTATGAGGTTGAGGAGGTGACACAAGAGCTTACAATCTATGAGGTAGAGGAGGTGACACAAGAGCTTACAATCTATGAGGTAGAGGGGTGACACAAGAGCTTACAATCTATGAGGTAGAGGGGGTGACACAAGAGCTTACAATCTATGAGGTAGAGGTGACACAAGAGCTTACAATCTATGAGGTAGAGGGGGTGACACAAGAGCTTACAATCTATGAGGTAGAGGGGGTGACACAAGAGCTTACAATCTATGAGGTAGAGGTGACACAAGAGCTTACAATCTATGAGGTAGAGGGGGTGACACAAGAGCTTACAATCTATGAGGTAGAGGAGGTGACACAAGAGCTTACAATCTATGAGGTAGAGGAGGTGACACAAGAGCTTACAATCTATGAGGTAGCAGGGGCGTCATCGGAGGTAGCATTGCTTATACAATGGTCAGACAATTGTGTAATAGAGGTTACTGCCATTACACATATATAAAGCTGTAGGAGCCGTCACCAGTCGTGTCCTGTAACGTGCAGACGGTGCCCGGACATATAAAGTTAGTCTGATACGGCCTCATATCCTGTGAGGTAATGCGGGAGCGTGAACAGAGGAGGGGACGTTTTAGGGATTCTAACTACAGAAGGGTTTACATTAGGAGTTGTGATCGGCCTGTCTGATAAGATGTGTCTTTAGTTTACGCTTGAAGCTGTGGAAATTGGGGGTTAATCTGATAGTCTGGGATAGAACATTCCAGAGAAGTGGTGCAACTCGGGAGAAGTCTTGTATACGAGCGTGGGAGGTTCTGATAATAGAGGATGTTAGTCTTAAGTCATTGAGTGAGCGGAGAGCACGGGTTGGGCGATAGACAGAGATGAGGGAGGAAATGTAGGGAGGTGCAGCATTATGGAGAGCCTTGTGGAGGAGGGGGAGAAGTTTATATTGTATTCTGTATTGAATAGGCAGCCAATGTAGTGACCGGCACAGACCAGAGGCCTCACTGTAGTGACCGACACAGACCGGAGGCCTCGCTGTAGTGACCGGCACAGACCGGAGGCCTTGCTGTAGTCACCGGCACAGACCAGAGGCCTCACTGTAGTGACCGGCACAGACCAGAGGCATCACTGTAGTGACTGGTACAGACCAGAGGCCTCGCTGTAGTGACCGGCACAGACCGGAGGCATCGCTGTAGTGACTGGTACAGACCGGAGGCCTCGCTGTAGTGACCGGCACAGACCGGAGGCCTCGCTGTAGTGATCGGCACAGACCGGAGGCCTCGCTGCAGTGACCGGCACAGACCGGAGGCCTTGCTGTAGTGACCGGCACAGACCGGAGGCCTCGCTGTAGTGACCGGCACAGACAGGAGGCCTCGCTGTAGTGACCGGCGCAGACCGGAGGCCTCGCTGTAGTGACCGGCACAGACCGGAGGCCTCGCTGTAGTGACCGGCACAAACCGGAGACAGCAGAGAGGCAGTCACTGGTGTTCTGTATTAGTGCAGGGGTGATGTCACGGGATGACGTATATAATTGGGTGTCATCAGCATAAAGATGGTACCGGAAGCCAAATCTGGTGATGGTTTGTCCAATGGGGGCTGTGTAGAGAATGATACACAGAAAGTGCGGTCAGAGAGATAAGAGAGAACCAGGAGAGAGCGGTGTCTATGAGGCCGACAGAGCGGAGCATAGTGAGGAGGAGTTGATGGTCAACAGTGTCAAATGCTGCTGAGAGATCTAGAAGAATAAGAAGAGAGAAGTCACCTTTGGATTTAGCCATCAGGAAATCATTGGAGACTTTTGTGAGGGCCGATTCAGTAGAGTGCAGAGTGCGGAAGCCAGATTGTAAGGGGTCAAGAAGAGAGTTAGCAGAAAGATAGCGGATTAAACGAGTATAGACCGAGCGTTCCAAGATCTTGGAGATAAAAGGAAGGTTAGAGACAGGTCGATAGTTAGCAGCACAGGACGGGTCAATGGAGGATTTCTTCAGTAGTGGGGTTATGACAGCATGTTTGAAAGAGGATGGGAAAATTCCAGAAGAGAGAGAGAGGTTAAATATTTTAGTAAGGTAAGTCGTGACGGCAGGCGACAGAGACTGGAGAAGGTGTGAGGGGAAAGGGTCACTACTGCAGGTCGTAGGGCGAGAAGAGGAAAGTAGCTGAGATACTTCCTCCTCTGAAACAGGTTCAAAAGATGAGAATGAACAGTCTGAAGTGCGGCTGGTGAGGGGGTCAATGCCACCTGCGCTGTGAGGAACGCCCTCCCTGACTGTGCTCATCCATAGACTTGTACTAGGGGGGGCGTTCCTCACAGCTCAGCGTCATCACTGGGCTGAGTACACCCCAGTACAAGTCTATGGATGAGTACTATCAGGGAGGGCGTTCCTCACAGTGCAGCTAGATTGTCAGGAACGCCCTTCTGACAGTGAACGGTGAAATTTAGACCCCCGATATCTCCAGCCCCGGGGCATATAACAGGAAAACCAGCAGTGTGTTGAATTCAGCGCGCTGTCGGCTTTCTAGCGGTATGTAAAACCGCATATACATGAGGACGTGAAAGGTCCTCTTAAAGGGGTGCAAAGGGAAGTTATTAGTTTAAAGATGCACTTGGGAGTATTATTCATTATGGGCGGTTATATTATATATTTTATAATTGGGTTAGCAGCAGGATGAGGGCTTTGTGCAGGTGAGGACAATGTGGGTCGGTGCCTGGAAAAGTGAGGAGCCAAAGATGTCTGTGTTGCAAACTTTACAGAGACTGGAAGAAGTGGTCATGGCGGTCCAGATGAAAGAGATGCGGAATGTGAACGATTAGAGACGTCACCGGTAAGTCACTAAATGTTACTGCCCTGTATTCACCTAAATCGTCTGCAGAGCCCTGTGTAGAGCCACTATATACCACTATACGCTCACTGTATACTCATAGTATCGGTATACAAACATGTTCAAGTAGGGGGCCCACTTGGACATGTTCGCCCCCCCCCCGTGCTAAACCCCTAGCTACGCCTCTGCATCAGGGCTTTTCTGAACACCATCACACCAGCTCAGAGTAAAAGAGGGCCCCTCCCGAACGGGAAGATCCCCAGGGGAACTACTACTACCACCATCCGGTAGCACAGCAGGCCCCCCCCCTTGTTGGTGTCCGGCCTAGAAGTTATGCTGGGGTCGATTGATTGAGGGCACTCGGCCTATCCGGTGGCACAGCTAACGCCACTACTACTCCCATCCTCCGTTTCCCTCCATCTGGGCTGCAGCAACAGTGCTCTCCTTTTCATTCCATTCAACACACTACTGCTGCCTGCTGTATTGAACTGCCTTCTCTTCTCCTCCCAGGCTCCCCTGTCTCCTACTCTATGGAACAACAGCTGCACCAGTGTAGGCAGGGCCGGTTTTAGACAAAGTGGGGCCCTGGGCAAAAATTAAAAGCGGGGCCCCAAAAGCTGATATGCAAACAACACCATCGTCTTCCAGTGACAACCCCTATAATAACGCCTCCTTTCTGCCAACAAAAAAGTAATAACAAGCCCCATTTTACCACATACAATTCAAATGAGCACCTTTGTACCACCTATTAGATTTTTGAACCCAGTCATCAGTTATTATACCGCCTCCTTATAAATAATAGTCCCTGCTTATAAATAATCTTACACCTTTATTAATAATAGCTCCCTTATAAAATGCTCTCCTGAGCCCTCCAGTTTCCCCACATGGTATATAATGCTCCACAGTGACCCCACACAGTATAAAATGCTCCCCTGAGCCCCCATTGTGGTCCCACATGGTTTGTAAGGCTCCACACAGTATAATACTCCACAGTGGCCCACACAGTATACTACCCCTTAGTGGCCCCAGACAGTACAATATGCTCCCCAGCAGCCCCACACAATATAATATGCTCCATACAGTATAATATTCACCCCACAATGCCCCCCCAGTATAATGATCCACAGTGGCCTAACACAGTATAACATGCTCCATAATGACCTCCACACAGTATAATATACTCCCCAGAGGGGTTCCCCCAGCATAATGCTCCACAGTGGTCCCCCACAGTATAATATGTTCCCCACAGTCCCCCCCAGTATAATGCTCTACAATGGCCCCACAGAGTATAATATGCTCCCGAAAAGCCCCACACAATATAATACACTCCACAGTAGCCCCACACAGTATAACAGGCTCTCCACACTGTCCATTCCCACAGTATAAAGCTCCACAGTGGCCCATAGTATAATATGCTCCCCAGAGGGCCCCCGCTAGTATAATGCTCCACAGTGCCCCCTCCAGTATTTTGCTCCACAGTGGCCCCACGCAATATATTATGCTCCCCAGAGCGTCCCCCCAGTATAATGTTCCACAGTAGGCCCCAACGCAGTATAATATGCTCCCCCAGAGGGCCCCCTAGAATAATGCTCATTAGTCCCCCCCAAATAATGCCCCACAGTGGCGCCACGCAATATAATATGCTCTGCTGATGTCCCCCCCAGAATAATGCTCCACAGTGACCCCACTCAGTATAACATGCTCCAGAATGGTCTCCACACAGTATAATATACTGCCTAGAGAGGTTTCCCCAGTATAATACTCACAGTGGTCCAAAACAGTATAATATGCTCTCCAGAGCCCCCCCCAGTATAATGCTCCACAGTGGCCCAAAACAGTATAACATGCTCTCCAGAGCCCCCCCCCAGTATAATGCTCCACGGTGGCCCCGCACAGTATAATATACTGGGGGGCCCCTCTGGAGAGCATATTATACTGTGTGAGGCCACAGTGGAGCATTATACTGGGGGGGCTCTGGAGAGCATATTATACTGTGTGGGGCCACTGTGGAGCATTATACTGGGGAGGGGGCCCTCTGGAGAACATGTTATATTCTGCGGGGCCTCTATGGAGTATTATAACGTGGGGGGGCTCTGGAGAGCATGTTATATTCTGTGGGGCCACTTTGGTGCATTATACTTGGGGGCCCCTCTCTGGAGAGCATAATGCTCCAAAGTGGCCCCACAGAATATAACATTATCTCCAGAGGCCTCCCCCTACACATTATAATTTTCCACAGAGGCCCCACAGAATATAACATGCTATCCAGAGGGGCCCCTTCCCCAGTAAAATGCTCCACAGTGGCCCCCCCAGTATAATATGCTATCCAGAGGGGGCCCCCCCAGTATAATATGCTATCCAGAGGGGGCCCCCAGTATAATACTCCACAGGGGCCCTACAGTGCTATTATTATATTATATTCTGGGGTCTCTTCAGACCCCAGAGTATAATAATCGAAGGCCCGGAGTAAGTAAGGTAAAATAACAAACAGTTATACTCACCTTGTCTTACCTCTCCTGGGCCTCCTCGCGCTGCTCCGCTATCCCCGCCGGCGACCGCTTCTTCTTCTCTGCGGCTGACGTCACGCGTTGTGGACGTCACCTCTGAGGCCTGTGATTGGGCCTCAGCGATTACGTGAGGCACGCCCCACGTGACCGCTGAGGCCAGGCCTCAGCGCCTCAGCAGTGATGTCCGGAACGCCAGAAGATGACGTCGGACGCCAAGGACAGGTGAGTAAAAATGTTTGTTATTTTTACTCACCTCGTAGAGGGGCCCTGCAGTCCCTTTCTGTTATTGCTTTGGCTGGGCCTGACTCCGGGATCCGGAGTCATCAGGTTCCGGATCCCGGGGGCCCCTTTGGGGACGGGACCCTGGGCAATTGCCCAGTTTGCCCCCCCCCTAATGCCGGCCCTGTGTGTAGGGTAAAGGTAAATATACAATTTAATACAGAAGGCAGTGGTAGTGAGGTGAGTTGGACCTGTGGGCTTCCCCTGGCACAGGGGCCAAGTCACAAGTGCAACAGCTGTGACCTCTTTAGTTATGCCACTACCCGGGGCTTCTTCCCCTTTTCTGAGGTGTGAGGCACACCCCACAAGTTTCCAGATTGTTTATTTCTTGACCTGTTGTAAATAACTTCTCTACTTGTATTGCATTTTGTTTTTTTAAGTTTCTAAGATCCATGTCTTGTGTGCATAAAAAGTCTGTGAATTTTCAGTTTCTTGTATAACACCATGTCTGAAGAAGGGAGCTAGTACTCTCGAAAGCTCACTATCAAATCTACTCAGTTAGCCTCTAAAAGGTATCGCCTGATTTCTTCACTCTTTCACTACTTTCTATGGCTAACATGGTACAACATTATACTATTAGTAAGTTGGACTGTATGAACTTTTACCAATAAAACTGCAAGTGTAAACTGGTACCTACGCCTCTATGTGCCTGTCTTACATGGTAAGCAGCCTACTCTGAAGATCCTGTGTTTACAATATATATATACTGTATATGTATATATATATATATATATATATATATATATATATATATATAAATATCTATGTGTCATGCCCTGGTAAGTGGAGCATTAGGCAGCAGATTTACTGGTCTCACGTGCACAAGTAATGTTTTCCCTTAACAGTCCTGGCTCATGGTGTATACTGAAATGTGATATATATGGCTAAAACATGCCACATTTCTTCCTGCACCCACATTTCTCAATGCTTTAAAAAAGTCCCATGTTTTACTGCAAAAGTGTTACACATCGTCATTGGCACAGTGCACACCGAAACCTGCATCTAAAATGTAGGACTTTGTGTTTCACTTCTGGAGTTTTAAGCAGGAAATGGATTGTGGCCCTCCTGATATTTCTACTATGGGGCCATGCAGCTATGTCCTGGATGTAGGAGAGGATCCTTTTGATCTTCATAAATAAGAAACCTTCTGCTTTCCCCTCCATTATTAGATTCCTCTGCAGTTTCCTTGCTAATCCTCGGGGTTATTGATTAGATTTTTATGAAATTTAGGAAGCTGGAAAGCTCATTATTTCTGGCTCTCCTCAGACTGGGATGTCATTAATGGCGGACAATAATTTGAAGAATTAAATTAATTTTTAAAATAGTCTATGGGGGGAATTTATTATGACTGGGTTTCTGCAGGCATGAGATGTGCCACTTAATAATTCTGGCACATCCGGGAGGTCCTGGGCGCCAGAATTAAAATACAGACTAGCCAGGAACTGGTCCAAATTTCAGGGATAACTTTTCTTCTGACATGTTATAGTAAATCTTTCAATCCTGCCTTGATCTCTACCACTTATCTCACAATGGACAAAGTGGTGCACATGTTGTTGGAGAATGGTTGTACGCCAAAAATGTGCCAATTCTACTCCAGAAAACAAATGTACCTTGTTTAATAAGCTTGGGCCAAAGACTTTGTGGTGTTATTAATCGGAGGTGAAGACTGCGTTACAGAGCAGGATGTGATATAGATACATGTGAGTCTTTCAAGGTTACGGATTTTCGTGACTACACACAATCAATGGACAAATGTGTTGAGGATACTGCAGCCTGGAGTCCAACTGCCATGGATAAGGAGAGCGAGCAGTTCACTTCAGGGTGGTGTGACGTTCTTTATTCCATGGGTAGGCAACCTGAGGTTTTCATAGACGTACAACTCCAAAGTACAACTGGCACCCCAACACATTTCTGAGGGTCTTGCTACACTATGTGTCCTTAAAGAGGACTACTGCTGCATGGTATTGGATTGTACAGCAGAAGTTTAATAAGGGGATACCCCTTCTCTGACATCACCTCCTGCTCTGCAGCTATTGGCTGAGGGTGCGTCTTATAGACTTCTGTTTCTTACCCCTCTTCAGCTCTCTGCATGATGATACCTTGGAGAAGGCGATCTGTCAAGGCCAGGTGAACCAACAGAGCCATGCAAAGAACTTGTAGTGGAAAGAAGGACACATCTGCCTAGATGTCAGTTGATTCTGAGAACCAAAGGACCTCAGCGAACACCTGGAAGGAGTTCTGCAGTAACAGGTGGTGCAGCCCCCACAATAATGGAATAGCATAATTTGTTACTGGAGCTTGCAGAGTTCTGTTACCACCCCCATTGTCTATGATACTCATGGGAAGACATGCTGTACCTTAACTTCTCATACAGTTAAAAAGAAAACCACAGTGTCAGGCCAGGTGTCTAATGTATCCCGCCGGCTGGTGGAACACTTCAGGCAACCTGCAGGGGGCAGTGTCTGGGCATTTGTTACAACAGGAGAAGACAGTGAAGCGACACGTCAGCCGCAGGAGTTTGGTGCCCACTATGTTGAGCACTATATAGCCAATGTCCAGCTAGTACCAGCAATGGCCTCTGCAGTGATATATTGTCAGTGGATATGCAGGTAAATAATCTTCTACGTTTATACCAAATCTATAGAGAGTTTAGAAGTTATATCCTAATATGGATAGCAGGAAGTAATATAGTAATTCTATAGGTAGTATTATAGTAGTTATATTCTTGTACATAGAAGTAGTATTATAGTAGTTATATTCTTGTACATGGGAGCAGTATTATAGTAGTTATATTCTTGTACATAGGAGGCAGTATTATAGTAGTTATATTCTTGTACATAGGAGGTAGTATTATAGTAGTTATATTCTTGTACATAGGAGCAGTATTATAGTAGTTATATTCTTGTACATAGGAGCAGTATTATAGTAGTTATATTCTTGTACATAGGAGGCAGTATTATAGTAGTTATATTCTTGTACGTAGGAGCAGTATTATAGTAGTTATATTCTTGTACATAGGAGGTAGTATTATAGTAGTTATATTCTTGTACATAGGAGTAGTATTATAGTAGTTATATTCTTGTACATAGGGGCAGTATTATAGTAGTTATATTCTTGTACATAGGAGCAGTATTATAGTAGTTATATTCTTGTACATAGGAATAGTATTATAGTAGTTATATTCTTGTACATAGGAGTAGTATTATAGTAGTTATATTCTTGTACATAGGGGCAGTATTATAGTAGTTATATTCTTGTACATAGGAGGTAGTATTATAGTAGTTATATTCTTGTACATAGGAGCAGTATTATAGTAGTTATATTCTTGTACATAGGAGCAGTATTATAGTAGTTATATTCTTGTACATAGGAGTAGTATTATAGTAGTTATATTCTTGTACATAGGAGTAGTGTAATAGTAGTTATATTCTTGTACATAGGAGCAGTATTATAGTAGTTATATTCTTGTACATAGGAGGTAGTATAATAGTAGTTATATTCTTGTACATAGGAGCAGTATTATAGTAGTTATATTCTTGTACATAGGAGTAGTATTATAGTAGTTATATTCTTGTACATAGGAGCAGTATTATAGTAGTTATATTCTTGTACATAGGAGCAGTATTATAGTAGTTATATTCTTGTACATAGGAGTAGTATTATAGTAGTTATATTCTTGTACATAGGAGTAGTATTATAGTAGTTATATTCTTGTACATAGGAGCAGTATTATAGTAGTTATATTCTTGTACATAGGAGCAGTATTATAGTAGTTATATTCATGTACATAGGAGGTAGTATTATAGTAGTTATATTCTTGTACATAGGAGTAGTATTATAGTAGTTATATTCTTGTACATAGGAGTAGTATTATAGGAGTTATATTCTTGTACATAGGGGCAGTATTATAGTAGTTATATTCTTGTACATAGGAGTAGTATTATAGTAGTTATATTCTTGTACATAGGAGCAGTATTATAGTAGTTATATTCTTGTACGTAGGAGCAGTATTATAGTAGTTATATTCTTGTACATAGGAGCAGTATTATAGTAGTTATATTCTTGTACATAGGAATAGTATTATAGTAGTTATATTCTTGTACATAGGAGTAGTATTATAGTAGTTATATTCTTGTACATAGGGGCAGTATTATAGTAGTTATATTCTTGTACATAGGAGCAGTATTATAGTAGTTATATTCTTGTACATAGGAGGTAGTATTATAGTAGTTATATTCTTGTACATAGGAGCAGTATTATAGTAGTTATATTCTTGTACATAGGAGCAGTATTATAGTAGTTATATTCTTGTACATAGGAGTAGTATTATAGTAGTTATATTCTTGTACATAGGAGCAGTATTATAGTAGTTATATTCTTGTACATAGGAGTAGTATTATAGGAGTTATATTCTTGTACATAGGAGCAGTATTATAGTAGTTATATTCTTGTACGTAGGAGCAGTATTATAGTAGTTATATTCTTGTACGTAGGAGCAGTATTATAGTAGTTATATTCTTGTACATAGGAGCAGTATTATAGTAGTTATATTCTTGTACATAGGAGCAGTATTATAGTAGTTATATTCTTGTACATAGGAGCAGTATTATAGTAGTTATATTCTTGTACATAGGAGGTAGTATTATAGTAGTTATATTCTTGTACATAGGAGGTAGTATTATAGTAGTTATATTCTTGTACATAGGAGCAGTATTATAGTAGTTATATTCTTGTACATAGGAGTAGTATTATAGTAGTTATATTCTTGTACATAGGAGTAGTATTATAGTAGTTATATTCTTGTACATAGGGGGCAGTATTATAGTAGTTATATTCTTGTACATAGGAGTAATATTATAGTAGTTATATTCTTGTACATAGGAGTAATATTATAGTAGTTATATTCTTGTACATAGGAGCAGTATAAGTAGTATTATGGGAGTTTAGTAGTTATATTCTTGTACATAGGAGCAGTATTATAGTAGTTATATTCTTGTACATAGGAGCAGTATTATAGTAGTTATATTCTTGTACATAGGAGCAGTATTATAGTAGTTATATTCTTGTACATAGGAGCAGTATTATAGTAGTTATATTCTTGTACATAGGAGGTAGTATTATAGTAGTTATATTCTTGTACATAGGAGGTAGTATTATAGTAGTTATATTATTGTACATAGGAGGTAATATTATAGTAGTTATATTCTTGTACATAGGAGGTAGTATTATAGTAGTTATATTCTTGTACATAGGAGGTAGTATTATAGTAGTTATATTCTTGTACATAGGGGGAGTATTATAGTAGTTATATTCTTGTACATAGGAGCAGTATTATAGTAGTTATATTCTTGTACATAGGAGCAGTATTATAGTAGTTATATTCTTGTACATAGGGGGCAGTATTATAGTAGTTATATTCTTGTACATAGGAGGTAGTATTATAGTAGTTACATTCTTGTACATAGGAGGTAGTATTATAGTAGTTTTATTCTTGTACATAGGAGGTAGTATTATAGTAGTTATATTCTTGTACATAGGGGGCAGTATTATAGTAGTTATATTCTTGTACATAGGAGTGGTATTATAGTAGTTATATTCTTGTACATAGGAGCAGTATTATAGTAGTTATATTCTTGTACATAGGAGTAGTATTATAGTAGTTATATTCTTGTACATAGGAGTAGTATTATAGTAGTTATATTCTTGTACATAGGAGTGGTTTATAGTGTATATTCTTGTACATAGGAGGTATTATAGTAGTTATATTCTTGTACATGGGGCAGTATTATAGTAGTTATATTCTTGTACATAGGAGTAGTATTATAGTAGTTATATTCTTGTACATAGGAGTAGTATTATAGTAGTTATATTCTTGTACATAGGAGGTATTAGTAGTTATATTCTTGTACAGGAGCAGTTGAGTATATTCTTGTACATAGGAGGTAGTATTATAGTAGTAATATTCTTGTACATAGGAGTAGCATTATAGTAGTTATATTCTTGTACATAGGCTCAGTAATATAGTAGCTATAGTATTGTTTACAAATGAAATTATTTTAGTATCCATATTCTTTTACATTTGATACAATCTTATATTGTTTATATGTATAGTGATGATTTTATCACATCTTCATTTTCCCTTTACTTTTCTGGGAACCAAATTATTACACATGATTGTGGTTGTCAGGATTGTAATATGTACACTACCATAGCCCCATTACCAGATGGAGAATAGTGTGGGGGTCTTTTGAAATGTGACAGCTGAGCTTTTCATGTAGTCAGTACAATTGGCACCTTTCCTATTCTCTTATCCATTATAGGAGTGAGTTGCACACAGGTGAACAGAAGACATGCCAACACTCGGTGGATTTGGAGCACTGTCCCTGCTACAATGTATCATGGTACATGACACATATTTTGTCGCTGAAGGGGAATTTCTGATTTTGAATTCCATCTATTGCCCTGTATATATTGTCAGTATGAGCCTTCATTGGGGTATCACCACTGATCTCCAGGGGTCCTGACCATGGCATCACAGGAATACTAGAAACTGTCAACAACTCTAAAAATCTGTCAGGAGTTTGCATTTTTTCTGGGTGAATAATAATAAAATAATAGAGTTTTCTTTGTTACTCTTCAGTGTTTCCATAGAAACAAATGGAGGTGATTCTAATCTTCAATTGAAAATACCAACTGAAAATGACATTGTACTTACACAGAAATTACTGCTGATTTTATTTTTGCCTTTATGGCAATGACAATATTGACAGTTAAATGCTGCCACCTAGTGGAGTATTAGAGCAGTGCAGTATTGCTCCTATGTAGCTTTACAAATACTGAAATAGTAAATCACAAGATTGCAAACAAGCGCCCCCAGATGTGGTTGTGCAATTTGCACCTATATTTCTGTAAATGCACATGTCTTTATAGGGAAACACGTGCATTTGCAAAACATGACAAGACTGTACAGTTTTGCATTTGTCATTGAAAGTGATGACAAATCAGCA
Source organism: Leptodactylus fallax (assembly GCA_947044405.1). NCBI lineage: Eukaryota > Metazoa > Chordata > Amphibia > Anura > Leptodactylidae > Leptodactylus > Leptodactylus fallax. Next base: position 72,333 of record CAMRHE010000727.1, on the reverse strand, counting down.
GTGGGGCGATTCTGCATGTGTAGAATGACATAGAATGTGGTAGCATGAGATCACCGTAATTGTATGTACAGTCAGTGCTGAGTGGATTTTCAAAAGTTGTTATTATGGGTTAGCATACTGTACTTGTCATCGGACACAGAATGTTCAAAAAAGTGTCCAACACGCCTCCTGGGCAGTGCGTCATTGTTTAAGACTTTAGTGTCAATGGCCTATTGAAAGATTAGGCCATCAATATCAGAATAGTTAGGGCCCAACAAGCTGACTAAAGGAGTTGGGATGTTTGGAGTTTCTATAAGGGCTGGTCTATATTGAGGAAGTCTGGATTAAAGGGAAACCTGTCACCATGAAATGCAATGCGATCTATAGACCTCATGGTATAGAATAGAAGATAAGCATATTGAGACCAATGGGTGGTCCTAACACTGAATGACAGCCTTCCCTCCATGACTGAACCTACAGAGATAGTTGTCAATCACTTAGGATCGCCCACTGGAAATAAATGACAAGTTATAGTGAATCTTTTGCCACAAAACTATATATCAATCTGTTCAGGTCCTCCGGCTCTATAGCTTGCTACCTACAGATTACACAGCATTATCATGCTGACAGGTTCCCTTTAAGGTCTGTATTCAAGGAAGTTTGCTATGAAATCTTTATGATGGAGTTCTTAGCTTTATCTTTTATTTAAATAGGACATAAGGGCAGGACATGGTATAATCTAAAAAGGAAACATAACTTATCTTTTAGTTGTGAACTGTTCCAGCACTGGCAGACCATTCCCTGCCATTTCTGGTACTTGCTGAATCTGAAGTGATGTCATTCATTTCATCATCACATGACCACTACAGCCAATCAATGGCTTTAACAGTGACATGGAAACAAATGGCACATGACGGCTAAGTCCAGTCCATGTTTTTGACCAGGAAATACAGAGCATACACATGTGCAATGACTCAGACACTGTCTGTGACGTGGTAGGAACATCTGAAAGCCTCTCAGACAAAAGAAAGTGGTAGGTGGATCTTACAGTGCTGATGTCATATGGGGTTTAAAAAGCGTGTGCATTTGTTAACAGCCTTTAGTTGCTGTAAATGGTGAATATGCCAAAAGATCTGTGATCACTGCATCATAGGTTATAGCACAGTTCAGAAAAAGCAATTGGAATTCACGCAATAGTTTGGGGACTAGGTGAAGTTACAGAATCAAGCTATTACACAGGGCAGTGCAGTGCTAGAATTCAATAGAGATAGGATAGATGCGTAGACATAGTGACTTGGTGAATCTGGGCTTCTTCTGCTGCAATACTTACACAGACATCAAACTCTATCAAAGCCAATAATCTAATTTTGTCTGACACTTGTGCAATACAGCAATTTCATCTCTATACACATTCTTTAAACATACTTTTTTTACTGACAAGACAATCCTGTTGCATAAAAAAAAAAAAAAAAAGTTAAATTGAAAAGGGTCCCCACGGCAATAAAACCCTGTACCATTACATCTTTCAGTGCCAATGCAATTTTGATTTCATGTCTGCTCCCATGAAGGGATCATTTTTGACGGCTTTTTGTTTGGATAGCCAATTCTTCTTCATCACTTTTCATCTAGGTTCACAGTCACAAATTTGTACTCGAAATAACAAAAAGGCTGTAGTACTTACCAGTCAACAAAATTCGCTAATTTTTATAGAAAAACATTGTTTTTTTTCCAATATACTGACATGTGTGCATAGAAATCCACGGGCAAGCACTTTTTCCCCAAAAAAGGTATGATACCTTTATTGGCTAACTGGAAAACTTTGCAAGCTTTCAAAGCACTGAGGCTCCTTCTTCAGGCATTTCCAAATGAATGACTAAGAACACAACAATGGCAAGATGCTACACAAAGGCAATTAGCTCATGAGGTGATACATTACTGAGATAAGGCAGGTAGTAGTATAATGTTGTACCGTGTTAACCATAGAAAGTAGTGGAAGAGTGAAGAAATCAGGCAATACCTTTAGAGGCTAACTGAGCATATTTATAAGTAAGCTTTCAAGAGTCTAGCTCCCTTCATTAGACATGGTGTAATACTAGAAACTGAAACTTTACACTATTTATACATAATACAAGACATGGATCTTTAAAAAGATCTTGGAATAACAAATATACAATATACATAGAGAAGTTATTTACAACAGGTCAGGAAATAAACAGTCTAAAATTTGTGGTGCGTGACAGAGGGATCTGTTATCTATCTGTAATCAGGTGGTGATTTGTGACCCTCACAGCTCATACATAGTGTGACATGAAACTGGCATGAATATTAAGTCCAAATTGCAGAGTTTGATATTTTTGCATTACCTTATATTCCCATTCTTTCCTTTCTCTCCCTCTGCAGCTTAAAATGTCCCATTAAAACCACAACCCGCAAATCTTCAATAGAGTGGTTTTCTCCGGAGAAATGTGCGGCCACTGAGAGATCGGTTCTGCTGTTATTAATGGTGGATCTGTGTGAGTTCATTCGTTGACTGAGTCTCTGCCCTGTTTCCCCCACATAGAGGCCTGTGGTGGGACATCGCACACACATTATGAGGTACACCACATTGGAAGACCTGCAGGAGAATGTCCCCCTAATTCTGTGCACCTGTTGTGACTGTGGGACAGGTACACTGTCAGCGGTGTGGATGTGCTTGCAGGTCATGCACCTTTTATGTAGACAAGGTGAGGCGCCATTTTCAGTTGGAGCCTTCAGGGCACTCCGGACAATAATACTCCTCAGGTTTGGTGGTTGTCGAAAGGAAAGGAGAGGGGGGACTGGAAATATGTCCTTGAGTCTGTTGTCCCTATGTAGCACAGGTTGGAGCTCCTTGGCAATCCTTCATAGGGTCTCCAGCTGTGGGTTGTAGGTGACAACTAGGGGCACTCGGGCATCTTTCTGGTAAGGCAAGGTAATAAAACTGAGATTATAAGGGTAAGGGCTTGAGGTGGTTGGAGTCATCTGGACTCAGTCTTATGGAGGGGGGTTAATCGTGTCCAAAAATATCAGACTTTGCAAATTTTACAGGGTAACACGGTACTACACAATTATTCCCTATACTTCCCAAAAAAGGTAATGTTTGGAGCATTTTAAATGTTAACATGTAAAAGCAGGTGTCAGTGCAGTGTATGGTTATACTAGGAGTTTGTATCCAATGCTTACCATACGATTTTCAATAGACATAGATGTCACTGTCACTATGACATAACTTCAGCTGTGTTTGCCATAGAGAGCTAAAACAATTATAGATAGATTCTTAGGAGCCCTAAGACTGTTCTACAATATGTTTTATAGATATATAGTCCTAGCAGTCCTGACAGTGTCATACACTATGTATTATAGCTATATAGTCCTAGGAGCCCTGACAGTGTCATACACTATGTATTATAGATATATAGTCCTAGGAGCCCTGACAGTGTCATACACTATGTATTATAGATATATAATCCTAGGAGCCCTGACAGTGTCATACACTATGTATTATAGATATATAGTCCTAGGAGCCCTGACAGTGTCATACACTATGTTTTATAGATATATAGTTCTAGGAGTCCTGACAGTGTCATACACTATGTATTATAGATATATAGTCCTAGGAGACCTGACAGTGTCATACACTATGTTTTATAGATATATAGTTCTAGGAGTCCTGACAGTGTCATACACTATGTATTATAGATATATAGTCCTAGGAGTCCTGACAGTGTCATACACTATGTATTATAGATATATAGTCCTAGGAGTCCGGACAGTGTCATACACTATGTTTTATAGATATATAGTCCTAGGAGTCCTGACAGTGTCATACACTGTGTATTATAGATATATAGTCCTAGGAGTCCTGACAGTGTCATACACTATGTATTATAGATATATAGTCCTAGGAGCCCTGACAATGTCATACACTATGTATTATAGATATATAGTCCTAGGAGCCCTGACAGTATCATACACTATATTTTATACATACATATAGCCCTAGGAGCCCTGACAGTGTCATAACCTGCATTTTGTAATCGTTCACCCCCTTTTGCTGCTCACACAGAAGCTCCAGCATGTTTAAGGTGGAGTTAAACCAAGTTGGAACGTCACAGATATGGTGGTACAAAGGCAGACCGTTTTTTCTTGCTGAAAATCGAGCAGGGTTTTTTTTTTTACATAAGAACAGCTTATATACACAAAGCCTTTTATGGCCACGAGGAACACCTTTTTTTAAGCCACAGTACATTTTAATAAAGCAGTGAACAACCAGATTAAGTACATACTCAATAAAGGGGCAATGTATTATTCATCCTATATTCAGCGCAGCAACAACATTGGTGCGATTGCTGCTGGCAACGCTGTCCCATTTGAGTTGGTGAGGAATCACAGCCATGGAGCTGCTTCATTGTATTATTCAGCAAGTATTCCGCTGAATGGCTCCTCGCCAACTCCAACTGGTCCAGGCTCAGTAATTGTAAAACATCACCTTATACCCATGAAACAAAGGGAGAGGAGGAGTCTGAAGAGACCCCTGAGTATAAAGATAGTAGTTTCGTTTTGGACACATTTGGTCGAAACAGAACCGCCAAGCAATCCTCGTGAGATGAATATAGCTAGGTTCGCCCAAACAAACCCTACCTGCCAATCCCCGCTCCTGGCCATGGCCACCTTCATTTCCATTTCAGCCCTCCAGGGGGCCCTCTGCGTTCCATATCACGTCACTGTCAGCGATGTCCTGACACTGTTCAGTGCCAGCAACACAATTTGGGAATTCTGGGGCCCCCTGAAGTGGAAGTAAAGGTGGCCATGGACAGGAGCAGGAATCGGGCTATTTAAAAAAGGAAAAAAAGCAACCAGCCCTGCTCAGAGGGTCTACAACAGTTTACTTGGATAAATACAGATGCCACCTGGGGATACCTTGAATATGAATACTCATGGAAGCTAACATAGTTCAGTCACAGACAGGTGTCCAGGTCATTCTGTATTGGGTACAATCTCTTTAAGGGCCACTCCCTATAACTTAACCTAATCACTGATGGTGGAGGGGATCGCAACCAAAACTAGTATCACTGAAGTAATTCCCTAGCGTAAAACTTAAATTTTATTAATGTAGAAAATTAAAATGGTAAATAAATAGGTGCAGACAAACTACAGTGATAGAGACAAGGAGGACCTTGTCTTCATGGAGTCACATGAGGGCTAGACCTCTCATATACTCCTTTGGATTAGATATATCGATGATATATTGATCCTCTGGTCGGGCCCTCCGGCCTCCTTCTGGGATTTTGTTACCATCTTGAATACCAATGGCCTTAACCTGAGACTTACAGCCACTCTTTGAGAAATCCAGTATATCATTTCTGGATTTACGCATCATGATTACGGATGAGGGTACGTGAGAGTATATGTTGTCCAGTACCTTGTTTCATAAGGATACGGCTATGAATTCTTTGCTTTCCTGGGATAGTCATCAGCCGGTCCTATTAAAGAAGGGCATTCCCAAAAGACAGTTTCTGTGGATTCACAGAAACTGTTCCTCTGATGCGGGTTATGATATCCAGAGTCGGCTGTTGCAATCTCGGTTTTGCTCCTGAGGTTACCCCCAATATGTTCTTGATAGATCTAGGACCCATGCTCGTGTCATTGATAGACATGAATTGTTGAGACCATGGGCTAGGGCTGACCAAGATAAAAGGGTCCGACTGATTGGTACTTATTGATCTTCGATCGGATAGGATTTATCAGGAACTGTATTGGTTTTGGGATATCCTTAAACAGGATCCAGATATCAAGGATGTGATAGCTGATAATCCCTCGGTTACTTTCTGTAGGGGTCACAATCTTGCGGACTGTCTGGTTCATAGCCACCTCTCACCATCAAGATCTAATCTGAGTGGATGGGTCTGAATCGTCCCGTTGGTATATGCAAATGTGGTTCATGCCGGGCGTGTGGTTATATCAAGAAGAGCAGAGAGTTTGTTTCAGCCTCCACGGGTATTACCTACCAAATTAAAGATCTTATTAATTGTCTAACAGAGGGTGTGGTGGCGACATGCTCTTGTCCACTAAATTATATTGGCAAAACCAAAAGACAATTTCGCCGACGGATCTTGGACCACATAGGGTACATTAATAAGAATGAGGAGAGCCCCATTTCAACCCGTGTGTCGCAACATCATAGTGGTGATCCCACTGTTATAACCTTCCAAGGGGTGGAATGGGTACGTAAAAATCACAGAGGTGGTGATTGAGACAGGGTTATCCTACAGAAGGAGACCCAATGGATTTTCCATATGAAATCTGTGAGACCGGATGGACTCAATGAATCTATATCGTATGCCCCTTTTGTGTAACCTAGTCCTTGATTTCTGCCGTGGTATTACATTACATTTCTATCTATCTATGGTTTATTATTGATTTATTAACGGGGGGTTGTTGGTGTATAGTGGGATATATAATGTAGTGATGCATTTACATGGTAACACTGGCCTTTTGTCTTCCATATGGACATTTATATGCTTTACATGGAGGCTACAGTACTGATGCCATTGTGTTTGCTCCTATTTCCACTAGATTTAGGAGTTATAATCATTGGTGGCTTCGTGTTGATATTACTATCATATCCCTTTGGGTACCACATATGGATCTTTTACAGGGCTCATTTGTGTATGTCTGTTTATGGGATATTTTGTATCTATATACCGTTTTGATGACATTGGTATTTGCCTACTTTGCACCATCATATATCCTATGGTACACCTAGTAATATACCCTCTGTTTATCTTCTTTTCACTATTTACATACAGCGCTACAGTCTCTGTTGTCTTCTTTCATACTTACCTTTCGTGCTGAGTCCTTTTGAAACACAAACAGCTGCTTCCATCCTCCTCATGACATAGGATTGTGGGTGTGGACTTGCTATACGCTCTGATTGGTCCTCTCCTGTGATGTCAGTGAGGATGGCGAAGCGGTAGGCAGCGCTGGGTTTATTTAAAGCTGCGAGCATGCAGCGTCGATAATTGTGAGTACTGGAGCCTACCACCAAGGTTCCGGGAATTGCAGTTATCACTGCACAACTTCGTTTTACTGTTAGACCATCATACTCATGATAATCTCCTTGAGGGGAAGGGGGGGGTGAAACGCGTTGAGTAGCGATCACCATCATCAGCGCTTAGTCGGTCCTAATCCTCACTCTAGACTCCTGCCAGTGGTGTATTTTAAGGAGGTTGCTATGATTTTGGAGGTGGCTGTTACATTGCTTCTTAATAGAGATGAGCCACGAATCCTGTGATATTTCCAAATGACACCCTCTAGCCATGGTAGCTTTATATAGTCTTGTGGGTGGTTGGTTGTGTTACCTCGCTTATCCATTTGAATTTTGACCCTTGGCTATTGTCAGTGGTGTTTTTTTGTGGGTGCTACTTTATCTCTGTAGGTGGCTCTATATTATCTTTAACCACAGACAGGTTACAAGTCCAGTGAGATATATAGTGGCATCCTCTATCCATGAAAGATTTAGTAGTGGCCTTTGGGTATTCAACTCTAAGAGAGTAATCACTTCCTTTTCCTTAGCCTTCACTAGGGGTTTTCAACATTGCCACAGATCACCATAACTGTCCTGCCAGAGGATCATTTATCACTTTTTGCCCTATAGGAGATCTCTTATATTTGTTGTAGTTGTTCTTCTGTGGCAGGGACGGCTTAAGATTCCTGATATTGTCCACTGTTGTGGACTCTTTTTGGTGCCCTTGGCATCAGGGACACTTATTTGATTTTATTTGGGTCAGAGTACGGGTTAAACAATAATTATTTCTGAATCTGCTGCCATGCCATCACTCAGATACAGGAATCTCTGACTATCACTGTAGATTGTCTGCACCTATTTATTTACCATTTTAGTTTTTTACATTAATAAAAGTTAAAGGGAGTCTATCATTGGGGAAACATGTTTTTAACTGAAGCCACATCGTAATAGCCTTTTTTAAAGGCTATTAGTCTCCTACCTTTGTCGTTTCGCTTCTCGCCACCATTTAGAAGAAATCTTGATTTTTATTTTTATGCAAATACATCTTCAGAATGCAGAGGGGGTATCTCCTGTGCTCTCCTCAGACGCATTATAGAACTTACCGCGCCGCCTCTCATGCAGACGCATGCAGTACGCTCGTGTAATAGGCCACAGGAAAATTGCTGAACGAAGACTCGTACAAGGATGATGTCAAGAAGAGGCGTCTGCTAAACAAGAAGAGAAGCGGCGCGGTAAGTTTAAAAATGCGTCTGAGGAGAGCACAGGGGACGACCCCTGTGCATTCTGAAATCAAGATTTCTTTATAAAGGCTATTACGATGTGGCTTCAGTTAAAAACATGTTTCCCCAATGATAGAATCCCTTTAAGTTTTACGCTGGGGAATTACTTCAGTGATACCCCTCCCTATAACTTAAAGGGATTCTATAATTGGGGAAACATGTTTTTAACTGAAGCAATGTTGGAATAGCCTTTATAAAGGCTGTTCTACTCCTACCTTTACTCTTCTTCTCCTCGCCGGTGCTTCGAGCACCCCCGCGTCATTGCCGCAATCCGCCTCCAGCGCTGCTTTTTCACTCCCCCTGATCATCTTCTGTTCATCTTGCATCTTCGCTGCTCCACAGAACACATTTGTACTAACAGAGCTTCTGTCACACCATTACAGCTGTAATAGTAAAATTCATTCTGGGGCAACCACACCGCTACATGCAAAAATCACCTGAAACTTGTTCGCAAATTCTTAAAATGTCATGAAGGTGTTGCCTTTGACTGTTTTTGTCCTGCGTGCCCTGTTAGCTGGCTGGCTCTTGCTTTGAACTAGGGTCTCCTTAGCTCTGAGAGCTGGGTGTCTATGCCTACAGAGAAGCAGAGCAGGCAGCCATGGCAAGTAACATAGACTGTGACTGGGAGGCAGAACAGAGTGGATGTGGGAAGCTGAAGAATCACCTACAAGATCCGCTAACATAGGTGTGAATGGGATGATGAATGTCCTGCAGCCCTGGCCGATGAATATTAAATACTGGATCGTCATGAGCCAAGATGCCTGAAGAAGAACAAAAGCAAAAAACCTCTTCTCATTGTTTGTACGCCATTCAGTGCCAGACCCAGGTCTGCAAAACGACAGAAGATTAATGCTCAACCGCAAGGCAACTGTCCCGCTATATAGACGCATTTAGGTGGAATTTCTTGCCATGTTTTATTTCGGTATGTTGTCAAGAAATGGGAACAGATCCGATCAGAGGGGAAAAAAAGTCCCTATTCTGCTCTAAACCACACTGATATTTCTTGTTTTGTTATTTCCTCAGAAAAAAAACTGGGTGACAACCAATATGCTTGACAGGGTTCCATCAGAGGCTGTCACCCAGCTTTACTGGAGTACCCAATGGCACTAGCACCATCGAGATACGAAAACAGGTCACTACCCCAACACTGCTGAGCTCTGTAAGAAGCACACAAAGCCTCTTGTTCAGGGTGACCAACAACCCCTTTAACTGCAAGAGAGACAGAGGGAGAGAAAGAGAGGCCAGTGACATGAGGAGAGACAGAGAGAGACTTTACATGACCAGGAGGTAATAAAAACTGTCAAACTATTACATTGGTCACCGGGAACCAGGTGATTCCTGTACAAGAAAATGAGAAGAGGCAGCGAAGCCACACTCCAAGTATTGTGCACACACACACAGTGACCCTACAGTAAAAGTACACTGCACACACACACACACACACACACAGTGACCCTACAGTAAAAGTACACTGCACACACACACACACACACACACAGTGACCCTACAGTAAAAGTACACTGCACACACAGTGACCCTACACTAAAAGTATACTGCACACACACACACACACACACACACAGTGACCCTACACTAAAAGTATACTGCACACACACACACACACACTGACCCTACACACACACACACACACACACACACACCACCGACACGCACACACACACACACACCCCACACCCACACACACACACACACACACAGTGACCCTACAGTAAAAGTACACTGCACACACACACACACACACACACACACACAGTGACCCTACAGTAAAAGTACACTGCACACACAGCACACACACACACACACGTGACCCTACAGTAAAAGTATACTGCACACACACACACACACACGTGACCCTACAGTAAAAGTACACTGCACACACACACACACACACACACACACAGTGACCCTACAGTAAAAGTACACTGCACACACACACACACACACAGTGACCCTACACTACACGACACACACACACACACACACACAGTGACCCTACACTAAAAGTATACTCACACACACACACACACACACACACACAGTGACCCTACACTAAAAGTATACTGCACACACACACACACACACACACACACACCGTGACCCTACACTAAAAGTATACTGCACACACACACACACACACACACACCCCGCGCCACCGTGACCCTACACTAAAAGTATACTGCACACACACACACACACACACTAAAAGTATCTGCACACACACACACACACACACACACACGTGACCCTACACTAAAAGTACACTGCACACACACACACCCCCTACATGCACACACACACACACAGTGACCCTACACTAAAAGTACACTGCACACACACACACACAGCACACACACACCACCACACACACGTGACCCTACACTAAAAGTATACTGCACACACACACACACAGTGACCCTACACTAAAAGTACACTGCACACACACACACACAGAGACCCACACTAAAGTCATGCACTCCACACCCGTGACCCTACAGTAAAAGCCGCCCCCCCGTACATACACTGCACACACACACACCACACACACGTGACCCTACACTAAAAGTATACTGCACACACACACACACACAGTGACCCTACACTAAAAGTACACTGCACACACACACACACACACAGTGACCCTACACTAAAAGTATACACACACATGCACACACACACACACACCCACCCGTGACCCTACACTAAAAGTACACTGCACACACACACACACACACACACAGTGACCCTACACTAAAAGTACACTGCACACACACACACACGTGACCCTACAGTAAAAGTACACTGCACACACACACACACACACAGTGACCCTACACTAAAAGTACACTGCACACACACACACACACACACACAGTGACCCTACACTAAAAGTATACTGCACACACACACACACAGTGACCCTACAGTAAAAGTACACACGTGCACCCACACAGACACCCACACACACAGTGACCCTACACTAAAAGTATACCCCACACCCGTGCCCTACACTACACACACACACACACACACAGTGACCCTACACTAAAAGTATACTGCACACACACACACACACAGAGACCCTACACTAAAAGTACACTGCACACACACACACACACTGACCCTCACACTAAAAGTATACTGCACACACACACACACACACACACACGACACACACACCGTGACCCTACACTAAAAGTATACTGCACACACACACACACACAAGTGACCCTACACTAACCCCCCCCGTGACCCCCCTAAGTACACTCCACACACACACAGTGACCCTACACTAAAAGTATACGCACACACACACACACACACACACAGTGACCCTACACACAAAGTACACTGCACACACACACACACACACGTGACCCTACACTAAAAGTATACTGCACACACACACACACACACACACACGTGACCCTACACTAAAAGTACACTGCACACACACACACACACACACATGACCCTACACACACACCAGTATACTGCACACACACACACACACACAGTGACCCTACACTAAAAGTATACACACACACACACACACACACACACAGTGACCCTCACTACACACACACACACACACACAGTGACCCTACACTAAAAGTACACTGCACACACACACACAGTGACCCTACACTAAAAGTACACTGCACACACACACACACACACACACCGTGACCCTACACTAAAAGTATACTGCACACACACACGCACACACACACAGTGACCCTACACTAAAAGTACACTGCACACACACACACACACGTGACCCTACACTAAAAGTACACGGCACACACACACACAGTGACCCTACACTAAAAGTACACGGCACACACACACACACAGTGACCCTACACTAAGTCGGGGCACACAGTGCACACGCACACACACACACACACTCAGGACCCTACACTAAAAGTACACGGCACACACACACACACACAGTGACCCTACACTAAAAGTACACGGCACACACACACACACACACACAGTGACCCT